>JAUEJL010053706.1:0-20240 GCA_032274825.1 Drosophyllum lusitanicum
CGGCAAGGCGGCCAACGCCGCAACCGCCGTCCGGCGACTTGAGCCACCATTTCTCTGTTTCATTTCTTTGATGATACCAAATAGCGAAATCAATTCCAATTCTCCACACATTTTTATTTCTCCCCATTTCCATTTCTCCCCTATTTCTATTTCCATTTCTCACAATTTCTTTTCTCTCTACCAAACACCCCTTAAATATTATAATTTCTCTTTTTTTACTCAAACTTTCCCCACTTTATTTTATTTTTATATTAACAAATATTATTTAAGTAAATAATATAATTCATTCATTAATTAATTAATAAAATTTTCATATAAGACTAATAATAAAAACTTAATTAAAATCTAAAATTGTAAAATAAAAAAAATTAAATAATTTTAAACTTAAAAGTAAACAATAATATTTAATCCACTGGAGCCCAACTCGTACTTGGCTCGTATCTTCTCCTTCAACATCATCGTCGTCTCCAATGCACCTCCTAAAAAATGAGCCGTAGGCTTCATGTAAAATTCATAGTCTTTCAAAGTCTGATCCGCTTCGTGTATTTTAAATTGTTTTTCACGATATGAGAGAAAGCGGTCATTTTTCGAATTTATCGATGCTTGTTCGTCCAACAACGACGTGATGCTCTCTTCTTTCGACCCGATTCCGGTTGATGCCAATGCCAACCGCTTCCCCCGATTCCTACCGATGCGTCGTATAGGTTCGTTTGCCTCAACATCCTCATCTTCTTCTTCGTCATCGTCTTCGTTGAGGTTAATAGGAGCATGTGTATCGGAAGACCCCGTAGTGGATGGAGGATTGGATTCCGAAGTTTTGATTCTTTTTAAAGGACGAGGGTGGCTTCCATGGGAGAAACTTGGTGCCATTTGGGAGAACTCCTAAGAATTGCCCAACATTTTTTGTGACTAAAAACTGTGCCATGATTATCCTCTCGGGAACGGTTGAGCGCAGTTTTTAAAATATCCGTGTCACTCATTCCACTACCTCTTGTATTGAATAGGTTGTTGTAAATTCCGGCAAACTTTGTTACTTTAGCGTTTACATATGTGAACTTGACATTTAGTTGGTGCACGTTGCGTTAATTGGCCGGTTTGCCAAGTTCACTTTGAAACGATGCAAAGACGCGGTTCCAAAAATTTTCTACATATAACAATAATAATATATTAGTAACAATAACAAACGATGCAAAGACGCGGTTCCAAAAATTTTGTACATATAACAATAATAATATATTAGTAACAATAACAACAACAACAACAACAACAATAATAATAATAATAATAATAATAATTACGAAATAATAAAAAATAATAATAGTAAAGAATAAAGAATAATACTTTGTTTTTGTGCATTTTCAACTATGGGATCCTCTGAAATATCAACCTATGTCGTGACCAACGCGATCTGTTCCTCGTTTGTCCACGAGATAGGTTTAGCTCGATTGAAATATGTCCCGCTCTTCTTCTTTTGTGATGATCCCTCTTCTTGTGTTTCCGGTTGCAGTTCCGGAATTTGTGATGGTTCTTGACATTGTTGTTGTTGCTGGGTTTCGGACAGATAATCATAGTAGTCGTCTTCTTGAGTGAGAGGAATTTGTTGTTGAGTCGGATAGCCAAGATGTGATAGGGGAATTTGTTGAGGTTGATTGAGCATCCTCGTATACGTAAACCGTAGTTGAGCAAAAAACGAGTTTGGTTGATAGGTGGGTGGCGGCATGTTTATAAAAAAACAGAGTGTCGGGCCTTTGATGTGTGGAACTCGTAACCCTTGATCGGTTACGTCCACATGAAGGGGGTGTTGTAAAATCTTGTGGATCCATGAGTAGAGAATAAATAATATAATTTAGAAGATTTGTGAATATGGTGAAGAATATAAGTAAAAACCGGTGAATAAGAGTAGTATATATAGGTGAATATTTGGTTTAATAAAGAAAAAGGAAAAAAATATTTTGACCGTTTGAATGGTCCTTTTTTTAAAATGTATTCGTTGGAGAGGGGGTGGGGGGTGAGATGGTGCTTCTCGATCGAGTGATGGTACCCGCCGCATGTACTCGATTTCTCTACCCGAGCAATCCATTTTGGTGTTCTTGGCCTTACCCGATGCTACTCGATGGGATCGACTAGCTCATAACGCTCGGTCTAAAAGGGTGGATCTATTTGGCCCCTCTTAAAGTCTAAGTGCTCCCTTTCTTTATTACATTGTAAACTTTCTTTAAATATATGTAATTATTGAAAAATTATTTTAGACTTTTGTGTTTTCAGTGTCATAATTATAACTCCTCTTAATTATTTATATAAGGTAATCATAATGGTAATCATGACTATTTTTTTAATTATATCTTGTTTTAATTACATCTTTTCTGTTTAATTGTAAAATAATTCTTTTTAAAAGTATTATAAACTAATTATAATTTTTTACAATTATATCTTTTCTTTTTAATTGTAAAAAGAATTCTCAAAATTTTAAACACAACATAAATAAATAGAATGAAATAAGACACAACAAATAATAAAAGTGAACGATGTATGTTCATACTTAATCTTTGACATTTATCAAAGGTGCCACAGAACTATATGGCATAAGTTGATTAAATAATTCGAAATACGAACTATACATAGTTTCCCATGCAGACGCAGACAAGTTTCTATGAGCATTCCAGTACATTGTGGTAGGAGGCATTGGGTAATTTCCTTGTAAAAACACCGAGACATGATGGTTATCATTCACATGCGCCTATGTAATGGCTCGGTGGTCTTGAAACTCTTCGGGACCTCTCCAAAGCGGGAAACAGGTCATAGATTGTTCGCATAAACACTGAATAATCACACCGAACCTGTTGGCAATCAAATAACCCGTTAAAGGCATATTCATCCAATGCTCCGCTAGTGCCGGTGGTTCGGACCAACACAACGACTTATATAGCTCATTGAACCCGTCAGTAAAAACATTATAGTACATGTAATACTGACTGCATAATTCTTCAAGCAACTGTTGTCGAATGTTGAGCCATTGCTCTTCATTGTGCCCTAAACAAACAGCAACCGCTCGAAACCCACAGTTCCCATCGTCGATTACAGCTTGTATATCTGCGATGTAACGATGAAATACATCTGGAATTCTTTTCGTTATGAACAAATTGTGGCTCGGCGGTTCATCATTTAATTCGAAGGCAGGTACATTGTTTAAATCAAAAGAACAATTATGCCTTTCGGGTTCTTTATTTAAATCAAAACCAACAAACTCTGATGTGGTTGAGCAACTACATCTAGGAGGAGCTTGCTTTAGAGGATTGGCATGTGTTTTTTGTTGTTTCTTCACACTTGGTCGTCCACGAGTGTTTGTTTGAACCACAGGTTCTTCAATGATAGTTGTACTCGGATCAAATATATCTTTTAGTTTTCTCAAAATGCTTTTTTTCCCGACTTTTGACTGCTTGTTAAATTTTTCTTTAAACTTTTCTAATTCGTCATCGCAACGAATATTGGGATCTTCTACAAAAGTCTTTACCGAAAGATCAAGCTTCTTCCAATGGTATACTTTCACCTGTATTCAAATAAAAATTAATTAATATTTAAAAAATAATCTATATGTTGTAATTGAATATACTAACCTGAATTCGAATACCCTAAAAGCATGTAGGCACATGGTAAACCACAACTGTTACGAAGTTGACAACCACATGTCGAGGAGTCTGACTTTAAAGCACTCAACCTTTGAAGCTCTCCTACTATTATATCTAAAGCTTCGTTTGAAACAAAACCCAACAATAATCTCAAACACGGAAAATTGTGATGATTATAACGAACAATTCCACTTTTCTAAAAACTTTCATTGATTGAAGTTAGTTGTGACCGCACGATTTGATTAATCAATTGTACAAATCTATCGAGATTCAAATTTCTAGACTCCAAATATTTCTTTAACTTTGCATGTGGACTCTCGGCTCCGTTGGTTGTGCGATTTCCAAAATTAAGAAGTTGATTGATCCAAAGAGACATAAACATCTCTTTGTATTTGTTTAACCAATCTTATTCTACGTAACTCAAAACACCTAAAAGCAAAAAAAATAAACAAATAAGTACATAAATAATAATATACCCGGATATTTTATCAGCATTGTTTGAAGTCGTTTGTGGTTTTCTACGTATGTTACCCATGTTGGAGACTCAACTAGTATCTTCCACATTGATTTAAAAGAGTCACAATCGTGTTGCGGCCTAATAGATGACCTACAATGCTTCGAAATGTTTTGCTCAATATGCCATCTACAAAGCAGTCAGGTATCATTCGGAAAACATTTCCGCAATGTTTTGCTCAATATGCCATCTACAAAGCAGTCGAGTAGCATTCGGAAAAACATTTCCGTATGCATTCATGAGCACCAGCTCCGTCCGTGACTATTACACGTGGGTGCGTACACTCATCAAGTGTCGACTTTAGACAGTTTAACACCCAAGTATAGTTGGCCTCTTTTTCTCTATGCATAAAGGCAAACTCTTAAGAGAATGTCTTTTGAGTTGAGGTCACACTAACAAACTGAACAAACGGCTTATTATATCTGTTCGTTTTGTATGTAGCGTCTATTATCAACACGTGTGGAAATGCACGCCAGATCTTCCACGATATTGGATGAACGGAAAAAAGATTTTCTAATTCATTAGAATCGTCCGTAGTGAACTTGTATACATACTCAATGGCATGCAAAAGAGACATTAGAACTTGAATTGGAGTTCGATTTGCTTGCTCAATTATGCGAAGTTTTTATTGTGCATTGTATATCGTTTTAAAGTTCGACACATTTTTTTCATTTTGCTCCTTCAATGTTGTAAGAATACCACGTGCCGCCACGTTCTTTCTTGTTAAGTCAACCACCTAATGTTCTTTCATTTTTTTCATTTTGCTCCTTCAACAACAGATAACCGTCCTAAAAACGATGCACGTCAGTAGATAACCGTCTTAGAAAATATATATATTTTAATATATTTAAAATTATAATACTAAAAAATCAATTCTTTTTCTAATATTGAAGAAACAAAGAAAAATATTTATTATATTTATAAGACCTTTTACATTTAATAAAAATTTATATTTTATAATTTATATTAATAAAAAAATATAACAATCTATTCATATACCTATCCCTCCCATTCCCATATAAATAATTAACTTTCTAACACATCTCCCTCATTCTCTCTCACTGCTCCACAAAGTCACCGTCGCCGTCACCCCTCCGCTGCCGCCGTCACTATCACCTCTCCTCCGCCGCCATCGTCAACATCTCCGCCTCCTCGACTCTGCTCTCCTTCGCATACGCTTTATTCTACGCTGCTCTCCTCCACCGCCGCTCGCGTCGGCGCTACTCTCCTCTCCTCGGCACCGCTCTCCTTCGCCGCTCTCTTCTCCTCCACTTCTTTGTCCAGTAAGTTTGTAGATCTAAGTGTGTGTGTGTTTGCTTTGTGTGGGTCTAGATCTATCTTTTCGTTTTATATGGGAGTACATCTAGGATTGTGCTTTGTGTGGGAGTAGATTTAGGCTTGTGATTTGTGTGGGTGTACAACGAACCGGTGCCGGAGATTTGTGGCAGAGTAATTTTTTTCTGTTTTTCTATGTGTGTGCATCGATAGTCTCCGAAGCGTTTGTGGCCGGAGTAAACTTTTTTGTAGGTGTTCGACGACAGTGGAGTTTTGATGTCCAGAGCAATCTTTTTTTGGTGGGTGTGCGACGACAGCGGCCGGAGTTATGGTGGCCAGCCGGAATTATACAAGATTAAAAAAGTAAAAAGAATAACTGTTGTTGTACATGTATATTAAAAACTTACTTGATTATTGTTGTGTTTAATTATATAAAGTTATTTGATTATAAAGTATATAAATATTGAAGATACACCGTAAAAGAGGACTCAAATTACCGGTTTTCAATATATTATTAATGATGGTTAGTTGGTTGAATGTAAATGTAAAAAAAGACTCAAATTCCAGATTTTAATGTTTGACTATTAATCTACTAAAAATTTGGTTTTCAATACAAGGTAATCTGTGTAAAATTTAAAAAAGACCTTTATTTTTATTGGACAGTGTTATTTAAATAGACTAATAAAAAAAGATCCTACCAATAAAATCATAATTAAGGGGGCTAACAAGAATGAGAGGGGGTCCAAATAGGAGGACCCGTTATAAAAACCGAATATTTTGCTAATTTATATACTTCCTTCAAAGATTTTGTATATTATATGGGGCAAGGTCAAGCCTCAACCCTCGTAAGCTATGGCGAGGTCATGGTGTTCAATAAGACGTGACTTAAGGTGACAATTTTGTATATAAATTATAATTACGTATATAAAATTATAAAAACAAATATAAAAACACATAATTATAGATTTATAACATAGTTCTTTAATCTTTTTCTTTGTTTTCAATATATCCAACAATTTTTATAACCGAATAACTATATATATTCAGCTCGACTCAGTACCTCTCACACGCTTCAAAAAAGCATGGCTTATTATAGGTCATGCATGTAGTATAACATCCAAAAACTCGGCCTAGTCGTAAACGGGTCGGTGGTAAGTTAATTGTGGTTATTTAAGTGATTGTATGATTATATGTGATTAAATAAATATTTTTTATCACATGCGTTTATGTTAATAAACGAATACATTTTTGAACGAGTATTGCAGAAAATACCTTGTAGCATGTTAATTAATTATAGATGACTATTTAATTGGATTAACTGTATGCTAGAAAGTTGTGTAGTACACTGCGTTAGTTATCATCTTAAAAAAGGGGGATTGATGTTGCCACCTCATGCTTGGCTCAATTGATTATTGTGTGTACGTGTGTAGCATGTGTGTATGTGTAGATATATGTGTGTGACTTTGCATGAGTCATTAGCCACCTCTTCATTATTACTTATCTTTGAGTGTGTGTTTGAAGGTGTGTGTACGTGACTGTTGAAGAACAAGAAACCAACTTAAAACTTGGAATTGTGATTGAGAGTTTGATATTTCAAATAAAGGTTGGTATATGTCTTTTATCATGAATCTTGTTAGTTTCATTGTTTAAATGCTAAGATTTGATGTTCTAAACGTTATGAACTCCATTAATGAAGTTATGAAGGTTTTAAAGAAAACTTAGTAAGTGGGTTTTGTTGAATAGAGTGCTTTAATTGGTTTTGGTATGATCATGATGTTTGTTTAAGTATTCTATAAGATTTGTTTGTAATTTGGAAGAATTTTCTTGATGATTTGAAGATTTCCAGATTGTATGTATATAGTAGGTTCTACTGTAAGAAGAACATGAAGAAGATGAAATGGGTTTGTTTTGGTCTGACAGTCGGAGGTTAGTCCGACTTATTGGAGGTTGGTCCGACAGTCGGAGGTTGGTCCGACAGTCGGAGGTTATCTGAGGTTGGTCCGACTTATCGGAGGTTGGTCCGACAGTCGGAGGTTGGTCCGACTTATCGAAGGTGGGTCCGACATTCGGAGGTCGGTCCGACTTATTTTGAAGTGGTCCGACCTTAGGGGTCCGACTTTGGAGTGACGCGACGCGACGCTTCGGCTAATAGGACGCGACGCTTCCCGTGAAAATCTCAGTTTTGAATTTTGTTTGCTGAACCGATTGTGTTGCATATTATATGCTTGTTTTATGTGTGATTCTAACCTGATAATTACGGTTATACTTGATATAATATATATGTATATATATATATATATTTATGAATCATAGACTGATTTTGGTGGTGTTGTGTTTTTAGGAAACACAAAGACTCAATAACATTAGACCACTGAGCAGTGCGTGATAGAGAACAGAGGGGAGTGGATGTAAACTCACGGATGGTAAAGGTTATGATTGAATTGATTGATGTGATTGATATGATGCATATGATTGTGATTGATAGACCGTTTAGTCTGATAATGGATAACTGTTTATGCACTACTTGATCGGGATGAGATTTGTGTTCATGATTGATTGATGAGTACTTGGTTCTATTTGAAACCAGCTATGCGTGTAGTTCAGCTGGTATAGATTCTGTTTGAGACCAGCTATGCGTGTAGTTTGGCTGGTAGAGGTCAGCTATGCGTGTAGTTCGGCTGAGCCTAATTGCAATTAGTTGGGCAGTTGTAGACTCTCTGGTGCATGCGTTGTATCGGAGGGGATCTAACTGTGCTAATTGGCAACAGGCTATCGGTAAACCTTTGCTTTGGTCCGCATTGGTTGTAGGTTCAGCAGAACCGCCGGTCCTCTGGACTCCCCTGGATTTGTGTGGCTTGTGTTTACATGCCTGTCTTATGATCGTTGTTGTTTGCTGTTGTGACTTAGCTTCCTCTCACTTAGCTTTGTGTTAATTCCCCATCATTGAACCTTTTTGCAGGTTCTGTTTCCAGTTGTTTAGCTAAGGTTTCGATAGGGGAAATATTGGCCAAGCGCTCTGATATTTATTTTGTTAAAAGACGAGCCATATTTTATATTTGTAATACAACTGATGTTTGGAATGTTTGTATTTCGTGGATGGTTGTAAATGAATGTATTTTATGTTAACATTTTGGATTATGCTTCCGCAGCGAGATTTAAAAAAAATGGCTTGAGATTTTCGGTGTTACATGTAAAGCTGGACCTTAGTGTGCGTCAAGCCTTACGCTCTGGTCTTGGTGGCATGGTCAAGCCTCAAGCCTTGGTGGAGCCATAGTGAAGCCAGGACGAGTTTTTTAGAACCATGTATGGAATAGTCAATTTCTTTCAGGAAAAAATTATCAACCTAAGAGTGATAGAATACTAGAAATGGTTATACATCACCACATCCTTCACATCAGTTTCCTATAATTCAATTTACCACTCAGTCCCGAGTGGTTAATCCTTACCATATCAAAATCTTTAACTAACTAGTACCCACTAACAAATGATAATCCCCACCACCCACGTCAAATTTGATCATGTCTGTATACTCCAATATAACATGTGGCATGATGATGTGATGTATGTTTGGGTGATATGATGATGACATGATGATAACATGGTTGTTAACACGTTTTTTCCTTTGAAAAATAATTCAAAATATAGTAATACTATTTTAAATTATTATTATTATTATTATTATTAATAAACCACATTCTTCCTCACTACATTTTCTTTTCTTGATCATCTTCAATTTATCTTTTTCCACAACCACCTATGTGGTGTCACATTTCTTTAATCGATTTAGGGTTTTCGGATCTTACATTTGAATTAGGGGTGTCAATTCGGGTCGGGTTCGAGTTAACAAGTAGGGTCATTGTCATGTCGGCCCATTTTGATCCAATTTAATTTCGAGTGACCCACTTTTCGCAAATTTAACGGATCATCAACTTTCGTTAAACTCGTTAAGAAATATTCGTACCCGAATAATCTGATCGGATTCCAATCAATTTGTATTCTATTTTCGGTTATTAGTTTGGTTTTAGTCGGATAACCTAAAATTTGATCCGTTCAGGTTTTTGGTTTGAAACTTTCGTATTTAGTTCTAGCGAATAGGAAAGCTAAATCACTTATAGAGCCCCTTTTAATTTCCAAATGTGACTAACGGTCTGAAAATTTAGCTTTATGCCAAATGCGTCTAATAGTGCGCTTAGAATTCGAGAATAAGAAAGCTAAATCATTTATGAAACCCATTCTATAATTGTCCACTTAATTTTCTTGCAATTCTATTTTATATAGCGTGACGCTATTCAATAGTATTGTTCTTTTTAGTGACTGAATTTGTGACATGCTTCGTATGAAAATTAGAACGGTTGACATTGGTGGGGAATATTATTTGAGACAAATTTGGTGAAATGGAAAGGAGAAAAAATATTAAAAGTTTAGTTGGAGAAAAGAAGTAAATTTAAATTTGTGATTGGTTTATATATGTAATACTGCAAAATCCTAAGTCATTTTCTTTAAAACACGCTGCAGAAGCATAACCGAAAGGATTACTTTTAAACACAATTATTTACAACCATTCATAAAATACAAACATAGAATCCTTCGTTGTGTTACAAATATAAAACATGGCTCGTGTTTAATCCAAAAACAAATATTAGAGCGTTGGTCAACTTTTCCTTTAACCCAAAACACAGCACAAAGACTGAACGTACAAAAACAGTTCAACCGTGGGGAATTAGCACAAAGCTAAGTGAGAGGAAACTAAAATACAACAGCAAACATCATCAATCGATACAAAAACATGTAATCACATAATCCAGAAAACCGGCGGTTCGGCACAAAACCTACAACCAATGCCGGGCAATGCAAAAGTTTACCGATAGCCCACCGCCAATTGGCACAGTTAAATCCCCTCCGATACAACTCATGCGTCAGAGGGTCTACAACTGCACAACCAATAGCGATCAGGCCCAACCCAATTCCACGCATAGCTGACTTCATTCACGCAACTCAATATCATCCAAAGAGTGAGTATCGACCAAATAATCACACAACAGAAATACAATCAACAATCATTAGACTTAACAGTCTATTAATCACAAACACATGTATCACATCAATCACATCAATCATAACATTTACCATCCGTGAGATAACATCCACTCACCTTTTGATCTCAAACGTAGCACTCAGATGTCTAATATCACGAGTCTTGGTGTTTCCTCAAAACGTAGCAACACCGAAATTAGTTTCCAATAAATATATCTTCACGTATATTTATATCAAGGATACTCATATTCATCAATTTAGATCCACATATAATAAAAATATAATATATACTTCAAAAGAACCAACAATAAAAAGCCCCATATTCTGAAAATCGTCGGACGCGTCGCGTCCAACCAATCGACGCGTTACGTCGGGCTTCGAGTGGCCCCTCTCGAATGGCCACATCGAACGGAGACTTCGAACGCCTACTTCAAGTGCCCAAACCTTCGAATAGACTTCGAATTACCATTGACTTCAAGTGCATCTCCCTTCGAATGGAGACTTCGAATTCGAAGGGAACGCATCGCGTTCCTCCTCTGAACGCCTCGCGTCGCATAAAATTCAGACCAGACCTGCAACTTTTCTTCATCTTCCAGCTTCAACCAAATACGAACCAACATATATTCAAAGCTGGAAAACGATTTCTAACACTTCTAAACTCATAAAAACTTCATATAACATGTATACAAACAAAAATAACACATCAAATCCATGTATAACATCAAAACAAACAAAACCCATTTGTCAAGTAAGCTTCAAAAGCTTCATTAATGGTGTTTTTCATGCATATTCATAAAACCCAACAACAAAGCATATCAAAATGATCATAATCATGTTATAAACATAATCTAACCTTAGTCTTGAATTGTCAAACAACAAATCTTCAAATCCAACTTTTAAGTTTCAAGCTTCTTGAGTTTTCTTCAAATGGAAGTAAGCACACACTCGAACACTTTTTGTACACACACTAAAATGAAGAGGCGACTACCTTTAGCTCTATCATATACACTTATACATACATTTCTCACTAATTTAAGCATGAGGTGGTCAAACAATCATTCCCTCCATACATGCATACACATATACACATACTTACTTTCATACATACATACATACACATTTAATTAATTCTAGTAGTTAATTAATTAACTAAACATGGGATATTAATTTTCCAATTAAACACATACTTAAACAATTTAAACACACGATAACACGCACCGCCAAACCGCTAATGACTAGCCCGAGTTTGCGGATGTTATAATATATGGTAGCTGAAATTTCTCAAGTACATAAAAGAAATAAACGACTGCAAAATTTAGCACTATTATTTTAGTTACAAAAATAAAATCTTTTGAAATATGGCTCAAATATAATGGGATCTAGGAAACAAAACATATTCATTAGTAATATTATTTGTTGTTAATTTATTATAAGAGATTTTCTTTATTAGGGTTTCTACAGGGGTATGCGAGTCTCTTGATTAAAGCCTTTGGGATTTGATCTCTTGACACTTTTAATTAGAATAAGTGGACTATTTAGTGGACCACCAAAGTGATGGTTTAAATTTGTTCGTAATCATTGGGTTGTAATGAGATTGACTTCTTACACGGTGTTCATAAGGGCTACTTGGAATTTGAGGCTTATTATCCGAAACTATGTTATGTTCAAAATGTGGTTATTATGTTGGTGCAATGCAATCTCAACACCCTTTTAGATAATCATTATGGAGTTAATTGTTATTGGTATTTGTTATCTTTTATGCATATTTACATTAGAATGGCTTCCATCATCGGTTTATGAAAATCCCATTATGAATGAAAAGATTGTTTCTTTTTTTTTCATTTAAAAAATAAAATCAGTCAAACTTCGGGTATGCTTTTGGAGCAGCTTTTCTTGCTTCTTCTCATTCTCAAACATAACTATTCTTATACTTTCTAGTTTCTACCTACAAATCTTGATTATAAATTACACCCTATGTAACATGAAAAAATAATAGTATGTTACTTAGACACATTAACTCACTAAAATAAAGTTATTGATGGCCAGATGGTTATGTTGGATAACGGGTCAATGGGTTGGGCTGAAAGGTGTAGTTTTATTTTTAGTCAGGTTGAAACAATTTAGTAGGTTGTATAAAAAATTGTTTTGACGGACTTCCATTCAATTGAATCCGCTACCCTTTTAGCTAATCTATTAAGAAAGTGTTGTATCCATGTCCACAAATGTCCAAGTTTCTAATATCTGCTAATTGTATGATTAAACCTGACTTCTCAGTGTTGACTTAATCTATGCCATTTTAGCGTTTCACAAACATAATTATCTTTTTAGTATACATCATATTATCATAAAAATTGAAACTTATCGTAGAAGATTTAAATTTTCTTTTTCTGTTTTAATGTACATTGCATCATTGGATTGTATTTAACGAGTTTCTTTAAACCTTATGTTGATGCTGATTTTATGTTGATGCTGATTTGAAGAGGCCATTAGTACAATAGTACGACTATATTATGAAAATAAATGATGACCGATAAACACAATAGCCTATGACTTCAGTTGTTATTTTTCATTTCTACGTTCAATATCGAGCTTTGATATGAGAAGATATTGCTTGTGAGCTTGAAATCCATGAATCAATGCTACCAAGTGTTGATGCCTTGATATCATAAAGCGACTACTCAATTTGTTTTCAACTAATAAACTGTGAAACAATTCATTTTTATTTTTCCTTATCATATTACTGATTTTGATAGTCTTTTCTATGATTAAATTGTTATGGTTGCTTTTTTTGAGTCGGACTTCTACAACCGTTGAGCTATACTACGGACGGAGTCACGGATTATGGACCACATTATTATACTTGATTCTGATTTTGATAGTGATTTCGAAGATTGGAGATTTGATAATATACTTGATTTTTTTGAACAGCAAATTTGATGGGCTGGGTCCGCAGTGATATCCATATAGGGCAGTATGCGAGCCCCAAGCCACGCACGATGAGGGAGTAATACCCTCCACCATTTTTTAGAAAACCCCCCTGTCCAGACTCGAACCCAAGGCCTGAGCTATGGGTAAAACCCCTATACCACTGGGCTACGCCATAGTAGTGATAATATACTTGATGAAAATGTGTTTGCAAAATCAACTATGGTAAGCCTTAAGTCCAATATTAAATTTAAATCTTTATTATATTCTTTTGCATTACGATCATCACTTAAATTATGCTCACATTTTTTATATTTTCTTAAAATAATATATCTTAAATCTACTCTGACATAATATTTTACCAATAAATTATATGTCTAATTTTTAGCATAATCCGGCTCATTATGTCTGTCACCACAGCCTTTTAACTATGTTGATGCAATGCTCTTCAATTGAGATTCGGAATACATTGAAATGAAGCTCGTGGCATACAAAGATTGTCGGAGGAAATTCAATGTTCAAAGCTCACATGTTGTGACTCGAGGTAACCCGAGAGAGTTTATGACAGCAACCGGATGGACAATCGGTAAGAAAATGAGTTTTTACTTGGATGAAGATGCATTGCAAGTGGATGGTAAAGTTGTTTTCATGTCTATTAAGATACTCTTTCTTAGCTTAAATTGTTGGTCAAATTTGTCTTTCATTTTGTTACATGCTTGAAAACAGTGGTACTGCTACTTTTTGTGATAACTAAGTTAGGGATGTCCATGAATATTTTGTTATGCATTATGTGTTGATCATGATATATTTTAATGGGACAAAGTCAATCTTTTGGAAATGGTATAAAAGTTATTCGTTTCTTAATTTCAAACTTATTATTAAGTTTTAAAGTTTACATTGAGAATTTTTCTTCATTCACAATTGATTGTCTTTGAATAGCTCACAAAATGTCTTATGATTCATATTAAACTTTTTTTAATCATGGTAAATGTCTTTGAATCATTTTTACACCATATTATGAGTGTGGAAATGTATGTCTACCACTTAAATGACATGGATACTAGAAAAATAATTTGATTTAGAAAAACATTAATAATCACATTTAAATTTAAAATCTCTAATAAAAGTTTAATAAATGGTGTGGTAGTTTGTAACACCGTCATTTTACAGCTAATCTTATTTTAAATTCAAGTTTTGAAACTGCGTGGTTATGTTTGTAATTATAACTTTTCCATAACCTGTTTAATCAAAATATAATATAACGAAAACAGCGGAAACATCCCATGTTCTAGTTAAATATTTACAAACCATTATAAAGTTTCAACAAAAGATAACCACCGGTGTTACCAAATATCTGCCGACCATTACACACATATATATATATATATATATATAACAACCAAAAGCATGCACAACCGTGTTCCCTGGTTATAAAAACCAAGCTAGCACCCATCCTCACCAATATCAACTAGTTACTTACACATACGAATGGTTAGGTACGAATGGCTAGTGAGCAACGATTAATCACACGTATCATAACAAGAATATCATATCATATATTAGCAACCAAGTCTATCCTAACAAATCGCAAAGTACCGATGTGGTTAGCAAGAATCACATCTTGCACCGACTCAATGATCCTTATTGAGGAAACCAAATACATCAACCGCGCCGGTGGATAAGCGGATAGCGGTTTACCATTGCGTTATCGGGGAACTCACCCCTTCGGGATCGGCGGAAACTAAGAGCCCATCATTATCAAGTAGCTGGTGGCACAAGGCCCCAACCAGATCCAGACTCGGCTGGACCCAAACAACTTTAACAAAGTGTCTAAACACAACACATTTGGCCTATTCAAGCCATCACATAACAAATTTGGCTTATTTAAGCCCATATAATGCATATAACACAATTGGCCTACTCAAGCCTATAATATGTATATATATCAAGTCATAATATAATACAATTCAACAATACATAATCAATAACTCATGCTTTAGTTTTTAATATTCATTATATCTATATAATATTCTTATTGTGATGCTAATTGGAACTCACCCGTAGAGTTATAGAAGACAGTTATAGTGTTCTGGATCTCCTTGGTCCTCGAGAGTACCTATCATATCATTATTTATATTTAGACATTAATACACCAAGAACAACAACCATGACACTTGAATCAATCCCCTAATGTTTCCCTTAATCCCTTTGTTAACCTAAATAAACAACCATTACATCAACACAAGAAAAACAACAAAACTGTTTGCTGTTTGCAGGGTCGTTGTGCGACCTACATATTGCGTCATGCCGCGACGTGCCTACAGAGTCGAACTGCAATGTTCTGCACAGCCTAAATCAGATCCAAATTCAATCTTAAGTTGCTTTTACTCAATTCCAGTGTTTGTATATCTTATAGGGTATTAACATGAGTCCATAAACATACAAATTACACACTTTAACAACCAATTCAAGATTTAGGATAAATTTATCCATTTTGACCCATTTGAACAAATTCATGAATTCACCCAAAATCAACACTTACATACCATAAATTGGATTCATATCAATCAATATAAGTTGTAGGAGCAAATTTGAACATCAAAAATAGTTCTTGATTCCAAATTCGGGTTTGACCCGTTTGCCTTAAAAATCACCAAAATCACAAGAACTCAATGAAGAACACTTACAATTGAGAGGATGAAGAAGATGAAAGTATCACAAATTATTAACACTAGAATCCTTAGAAGATTTAGATGATTAATTCATGAATTCTTCTCCACCCATTTCCATTTCTCTCCTTTCTTTGTATTCTCATTTCTTTTCAAATTGTGGAGAAATGGAGAGAAATGGCAGCCAATGTCTATTTATCATCGTCGATGTCCGGTTGCGATGTGTTTCCGGCGTTCTACACATCATCGTCGACATCCGGTGAGGCGGCCAACGTCGCAACCGCCGTCCGGCGACTTGAGCCACCATTTCTCTGTTTCATTTCTTTCATGATATCAAACAGGGGAATCAATTTCAATTCTCCACACATTTCTATTTCTCTTAATTTTCATTTCTCCCCTATTTCTATTTCTATTTCTCTCCATTTCTTTTTTTTCTACCAAACACCCCTAAGGGCACAACAGATGATTTCATTATATGAGAAAATATGAGGAGATTACAAAAACGCAGATAATCAAAACCTAACCTAAACAAAGTTACAATTTAAATCTTGGTTACTACCGTTTTAAGATAACGGCGTGCAAATAGGAAAAACCAAGAAAATAACTAAGTCTCAATTTTTTCTCTCTTACTTAGCCATAGCCCCCAACATACATATTTATAAATGTATTAAATAAATCCCTAATATCTTATAAAGGTGTAACCGTAGAAAACAAGTAAATAGGCCAAAAGCCCAAATTATAAATTCGGCTCAAACACAACAAATTGGTTAAGACATCAATAGCAACTTCTAAGATCGCTAATTGTCATCGAGAGCACTCAGAGCACTAGAGCAGTACTAAACTTAATTTGTTTTCTCTATATGATTAACATATGTATCTAATTATCTTTTATAAAAAGAAACAAAAGAAGGACAAATACAATGAGAAAAATGTATAAGGTAAGTGACAAGAAGTAGGTGCTGTGAGTGTGCTCGAGTGGTACAATAATGTATATTGTTTGTTTCGGGTCATGTGCACGGGGTACGAATAAGGGGTCCAATTCGGTCTAACTAGATTTAACATATTCATTCATAATTTATAATTTAGTACTCAAAAATGACATTACATTAAAGCATGTATAAAGTTACTCTTAAGAAACCACCAAACATAGGAGTAACAAATATTGGGTGAAACTATCAGATAAGGTATTGAAATAGGAAAACGACACCATTAAAATACCAATATAGTTAATTCTTG
The DNA here is from genome assembly GCA_032274825.1 of Drosophyllum lusitanicum. Taxonomy (NCBI): domain Eukaryota; kingdom Viridiplantae; phylum Streptophyta; class Magnoliopsida; order Caryophyllales; family Drosophyllaceae; genus Drosophyllum; species Drosophyllum lusitanicum. The sequence goes on from JAUEJL010053706.1 coordinate 17,280, forward strand.
TAACACTTCATTTTCAATAATAACAATGTTCATCTACCAACCCACCGTTTTCATGAAACAATTAAAAGTTATTGAATAAAATGGTTGCATGTTGCAATCTACATCTCCAATACTTTATAAGAGTATAATGTATACATTTTTTTCAAGCCTTGTATGTTATTTGTATGCTTAGTCCTATATATAATGATCATTTATATAAAAAGTTGATGGTTATGTTATACCATATCAACAAAATTTATAGTCTATCATACTTTATTACCGACCTTGTATGTTCTTTCCCTTAATTGAATTTCAAGGAAACTCGGCTCAATCGTTTTATATGTTTTAGATAGATGCATACTTGATATGGTAGGAAATAAGGATAAATATGAAATTTACTTTTGCATATATGATGATCATTGCAACAGAAGTAGTTACATGGTGATCAATATTATAAAAGTATGTCATCTTTAATACCGTAAAAATCTAGTATATGGTGCCAACGAAAACTTCCAAAGAAGTACTGTGGTCGAAAAGATTCTTGCACAAGGGTGGCTTCAAGAAATATAACTCAAAACGTTCATAGCTAATTATTTAGTTTTTTCTGTCAGATTAGCTTAATAATAGTCTCGATTCATAACTGTAAGAGAATTGGATTGCTCATGTGTGATGTCTATTTAGAAGAGTCTCACAGAACCTTTTATATTGGTAAATAGTGGTTGCATGTACTATTTTTTTACTTGGAAATGAATTTGTGTTTCATCCTGGAAAGTAGAAATTGACATGTCAACAAATAAAAAAGAAAGCTAATCGTCTAATTTTTTTTATTCTTCTTTTTGGAGATTATCGACTTCACTTTTCGAGCGTCACTAATCCAAAGAGTTACAGAAAGCATAATTTCATATACGGAGCTAATTTATATACAACAAAAAGTATCCATACACTATAAGTTATAGAACTAAAATCACCACCTTTCACATAACCAACCATTTCATTCCTATGATTTGGAAGTTTTGGGTAGCTCTAAAAAGTTGGGCCATCAGAATTTGAGCTTGGGTCTTCTTTTAAATATTTTCAAATTTCAAGCCTTACTGTTGGGTTACCCCTTTGGGCTTAGCTATCTTGTAAATACCTAAAGTTTGAGGACAAATGTAATTTGACTAGGACTACCAATGAGTACCAAACCCCAAGAGAAAAAAACAGTAGTTTGTCAAGTAGCTAATTGATGCTGGATGACTATTACTTTGCCAATACAAATGTCATCAACTCCTGCATTTCACTTTTCTTGTTTTAGAGAGAATGATGAAAGCTGTGTGTATTATTGTGCTGTGTGCCCTAATCTCCACCACATCTCATGCAAAATCAAGCATCAAGACACCTCTACCTAACCCTAATTTTAAGATCAACCTAGCTAATCATCAGGTATGCATTTCAATTTCTGTAAATCCGGTGTTAATTCATAGCACGTTTGCTGATTTTCCAAAATTGGGGTTAATGAACTTTACTAGCCTCTTTCAATTGTTAAGTAATGTGAGAAATTGAATATGGAACTTTACTAGCTTATTTCTATTTTATCATAATGTGTGAGGTTGTTCGTTCGTAATGTGTTTTTTGCGTTAATTGAAAGCAGAATCTCGATCACTAACCTGATTTGATTTTCATAGAATGAAGGAACTTGTTCTTTCACTGTAAGGATCGTAACGAGCTGTTCTTCGGTTCCGTACACACGAGATCAAATCAGCATCTCCTTCGGCGATGCATACGGCAATCAGGTCCGATTTCCTGTTTAAAATATACAACAACAACAAAAAAACTGAACTAAAAGTTAAGAAGATGATACTTTAACCGATGATGATGTTGATGATTTCTAGGTTTACGCACCGAGAATAGACGATCCGTCAACGATGACGTTCGAGCGATGTTCAGCAGATACGTTTGAGGTATACGGTCCATGTACGTATGAGATATGTTACATATACGTGTACAGAAGCGGAATTGACGGGTGGTTGCCGGAGAGAGTGGAGGTATACGGCTACAATACTCGGGCGGTGTCTTTTGATTATGGCGATTGGATTCCGGCCGATATGTGGTACGGACACAATTACTGTTCTGGTTATGCCGTAGCTGCTGCTGGTGTTGGTTCGTCAAAATCGTCTATAAAGTGAAAACAGGGGAAATTAGACTTGCAGAATCTGAATCTTGGCATTCCACTGTGTTTTATGGAATAAATAAATTAGGTTATCCTTGAGATCTTCTACGTTTTGGATGACACGGCTGTGAATGGTTCGGTTTGGTTTGGTTCGGAGGTTTTGTATAACAAAATCGTTCAGTTTCGGTTTTGGTTTTTAATTGGTTTTTTATGTGCGGTTTGGGTTTGTTCTAACAAACAATAAATTGGAATTAGTCCAACTAAAAATGATATTTAAAATGTATATGTTGATAAATGATAGAATTACTCTTGCCTAACACGTGGGTCGGTAAAGCTCGTGAGCCTAATATGATTTTATATTTTGAGGCATTGATGTTGAAATAATGCAGGATGTATTATTAAGCATACTACAAAACAAAGTATACATATGTAAAGATATTTAGAATGTATTATTAAGCATTGATCTTGAAGGATGTGATCATGCAATGCAACTAAACATGGCAGTTTTAGTCTGATTTTGATTCATATGCATCAACGAACCAAACATCCCTTAACTAAATTGAATAATGGAAAGAAGCTTGAAATCAAAATCATGAACCTGTAAGCATGAAATCATGAACAACTCTATAAAATCAAACTACAATTGCTCATAAACAATGTGTATAAATCATCAAAACCGAACATCAGTCTATAAACGGCTTACGGGACTACAACCCTGAAACCATAGAAGTCAAACCCTGTAAATTAGGGGTGTTCAAAAAAACCGAAAAACCGAAGAACCGACCTGCCCCGCATGAACCGAAACCGAAAAAACCGATACCCGTAAAACCCGT
>JAUEJL010053717.1:0-20237 GCA_032274825.1 Drosophyllum lusitanicum
ACTAGTTTAAGTTATATAATTAACCAATTAAGAGTAAAACACACCATTTTGGTAAATAGTTTTAAAACTACACCATTAAGTTTTAAAAAAACACTAGTTTAGTCAAAAAGTCGATTTTGTAGTGCTAGCTATTTTTAAGTGGCCAAACAAAATTTTAGCAACCATCCGAGGTTATTTTAGCTTTGCAATCTATTTGTTGATGCTTACAACAATCTTTGTTCAAAACTGGGCTTCTTTGCATAATTACGTATGAAATCAACAATTAAGGAAGCCAATAGCTGTCTGTAAGTCGAGTCTGTTATCCAGTGATCTTTCTCGGTGGTTCTCTTTTCCCCTTCTAAGTTATGATTCAAGCAGATCCATCTGCCTACACAGAGCCTTCCTCTCTTCTCCATCAGTTAGAGTTTATTCTCGAATCCGATCCTTTAATGTAAGTTTTCTAGTGCTCCCGTACCAGTCTGATTCTCGCATGCTCGATTGAATCGGTTTTTCCCACTACTTGTTTTATAATTGGCTATCATTTCTCAAGGATTTTCTTTCTATATGCTGATCAGATATGCTATATCCTTACGAGAGAGGGGGGAGGTGTGTAAATTTTAAAGCTTGAGATCGAACCTCGATTTCCCTCCCTTATTTTACCATAACTGAATTGTCAGAACTTGTAGCATCTTTCCGAAATCTGTCAAGATTATGAACTGGGAGTAGTCTTTAAAGTCCAGTTAGTTGAGACTAGTAAAAGTGCCATCTACTAGAATACATTTTAAATTTCAGAATTTATGATGCGCTTTGCCAAATGGATGTTTGGCTTCTACTATATTTATTATCAGAATTAGCACTTTCATGCCTAATATGCAATTAGAACCAATGTAGAATTATGTATCTTTAATTGCTTGTGCAATTTATGTGATTGCTTTTGGACAAAACCCTACAGTCTTTAAAATGTTTGAGATTTCCAAGTTTCTGTTCATCTGCAACCAGTGATGAAGTGGGATTCGTTCATCCCTCTCAGTTTGCTGCTTTTAGCGATATGTCTGGCACTCCTTCTGGCTCATCTATGCCAGAGGAGCTTTTATCACCAGATGAGAGCATTGGGTCAAAAACATCACAAGAGAATAATACCGATATGGCTTTCTGGAGCAGAGATCACAAGCTGGGCATCTCAACCCAAGTGATCCACCCGTTATACACCACTGCTAAGCATGCATTTATGTCTTCAGTGGAGCAGTATAAACAATTGATCCATTTATATGCAAAGAAAGTGGTATTCAACACTGATAATGTCTCACGCGCTTCATCTTCCCTACCCACACTTGAAAATGAAGTAATGAAGCATAGCAGATCACTTTTGTTGCTGAGTTGTGATTTTGGAACTGCATGGAATTACAGGTGTCTCTTTCTTTTTCTCTGATACGTAACAATTTATTCATTTGTTCATCATTTCTTATGTTCAAGAACCTGTTTTACATGATCAAGCCTTTGTGGATATTTAAATCTGTCTTTTAGTATAACATTTCAGTAGTCGCATGCTTTCAAACCATTATTGTGGTAAAGGTTATGTATTAGATGGCTGGCCCTTATTTTTATAAGACTTTGCAGGAAGGAAATTGTCTCAAAGAAGCAGAACATTATGCTATTTTTCGATGAGCTCAAATTATCAACTTTGGTTCTTTCATATTCACCAAAAAGCGAGCGTGCTTGGACCCATAGGTAACATTCGAGAAGGTAGCTCCTCTATTGCTAAAGAAAAATTCTGTTGGAAAATAATTCTGTTTTTTCTGATTCCCTTCACCCAATAAAATCTTGTTGTTTTGTAGAAGTCGTGTTGTTATTATGGCTTAGATGCTTTTGATGATATGATTGTTCTTTTGTTAGGTCATGTTCTCCATCTTTCAGTAACCTATTTATTTATGTGAATTTGTGATAGGCGACGGGTGATTAAGATGATAGATGGCAAGTGTAGAGATCTGCAAGAGGTTTTGAAAGACGAGTCTGAACTAGCCAAAAGAATAGCAGAGGTACAAATTTTAGTTTTGAAGTTTTATCTTTAGTAAAGCCTTTCTGGGTAGTCCTTTGTGATCATTACCCAATACTAGATTAAGTTGTTTCATCTTATCTATAATGGACTAGATGGTCGGATGGTCCAGTGACAGTCACAGTCATAACTGTATATATCCAAGCATACTTCACATGTACATGTTTGATTACAAGAAAATATATTTGTTTTTAGGTGGCACCACTAACCCTGATCCTGTTGTCTAATTGTACAGAAGTCAAAGATGAACTACCATGCATGGAATCATCGTTGCTGGTTAGTTTCTTACATGCCCGAAAGTCAGGTATATATCTCAATTTTTATAATTACATTTTGTGTGCTTCTGGAGTGAATACTTTTTCTGAATTGGGAGGTTGTATAATGTTGTGCTACATCTCTTTCAGATTGTAATAGATTCTTTTATGTTCTAAATACTGTATCTTTTTGTCTACTATGTTTCGTGGTGTTAATATGATCTTCTTGCTTCATCAGGTAATTAATGAGTTGGTTAGTTATCGAGATTGGGCTGGATTGCATGTTGCTGATAACTCTTGCTTTCACTATCGAACGGTAAGTTTCTATTTCAACTAAGGGGTGTTTACCATTTCGTTTTTGAAAAGAATCTTCTGACTATTGTGTTTTCAAGTTGCTGATAATCAGTTTCTGGTTTTTTCTGATTCTGATTATCTTAAAATTACCATTTTTGGATAATCAGTTTAGGAGAGCTGCAACAGAAATGATTCTTTATTAGGGGTCGTTTTTTTTAAAAATCCTTAACCAATCAGTATATCCGAACATTCAAATGATTATCAGATTATCACAACTTCAATCGAAGAAGCACATCCAAACATTGTTTCCTGCTGCCTGTTGTTTTGTTAAAGCATCTGGTCCTGATTTCTATATCACATAATCACTTTCACAATAAAATGCTAAACATCACCTAAGAAAAATAACTCTTCTGTGGTTTATATATTTTTTATTTACTTTACTTTGAGAGACTGAAATCTAACTGATTGGGCAGCGGTTAATGACCAGGACATTAGAAGATTCATGGTATAAACACGAAAGCAAATCAAGTCCTGCACATAATACAGAAGTTTGTGAACTTTGGAAGGTTTGCACTCGTTTCCTTTTTGCTTCAACTGTACCGTAATATATATTCTTTTATTAAAGGCTGTCAGATTCATAATTCCAGGAGATGTTAACTATATCCATTTGTATTTGACAGGAAGAGCTTACATGGAGTGAGATATTAATGAAGCATTACATAGGAAGAGAGGTATGTGGATCTTTTTTCCATCCTCTTGTTAATTTTTAAGAGATTATGTCGGCTTGGCTGAACTTTTAAGTGTGGTCTTCCAGGCCTTATGGCTTTATCGTCGTTTCCTCTCCCTGTGTTGGATGAAGCATTTTGCTGCTCGTATGGGCGGGATCCATGTGGATTTATTTTTGGATAACGAGTTACAACTCTTTCGCTCATGTACAACTATTCCAGATAATGTTTTTGAGGATTATCAGTCACAGGCAGTGTTTGCTGCCACTTATATATTGTGGTTGATCAAGGTAAACATCAACTTTCACTCAAACTAACACTTGTATAGGTGGCAAGATGAGCAGGCCGGACGAGTTGGGTAATAGGTCAAAATAGGATTCAGGTTGAAACGGCTGGGTTGAACTGCAGGCATTTTCCGTCCATTTTTTGTAAAGAACGAATGGATTAATTAAGATTACAGAACCAATATTGTTACAGTATTAATCTAAATATATTTGAATAAAAGTAATAAGAGGTTCTGTGTGTTAAGATAGAGGTGAGGTTCAACTCTTGTCATGTTCAACCCTTTTGCCCTGCTATCCTTTTAGCTAACATGTGTGTGTATTAGTATGACCCATTTGAGCATAAATTTAACCCAAATCGTCTTGTTTCTAAGTAAACAGATTGTTACAGACTCTTATGACACCATGTATATGTTTGTTTCTTCCTCATGTCTTCCTCTCTAGCAAATGAATGAACCTCTACGTGTGGAGACTCGAGAAAAGGTGGGAGAAGAAGTCGAAGAAGTGTTGAGTAGAGCATGCACCGATAAGGCTTTCCTATGGGATCTTGTAGAGGGTGAGAAGTTGAAAGGCTGATATGAATTTCCAACTATTGGTATGTTGATCAAAACACCCTTCAAGCGTTAAAAGAACATGGATAACAAACAAGATAAACAAACACGAGAATATAACGTTGTTTGGTCAGAGTCACGATCTACGTCCACTGTTTTAGATAACAATCACAAAATTCAAATTGGCTTAAGATAAAAGAAAACAATTTTGGATAAACTCAAATTGCTCCATGCCGTGAAAATGTCTTCCTCCACGTGCACCATTATCTTGTGTATGCCAAATTTAATTTCAATAAAAACCGGCAATTTGCGTTCACGTCGTGCTTCCCATTAATTAGATTCTAGTTTCAACCGTACCGCTAAATTCGAGTCATATCCTAACAGTTCTGAATGATTATTCTCTTATTTGTCTGATATTGATAGGTTTATGATATGCATGTTTTTGTTATGTTGATTTTGTTAAAGGTGTTCATGAATTTTGATACAAGAAGATAAGAAAATAATGAATTAAAATGAAGAAATAAGAGATGAAATATATTTATCTTGACCAAATGTGCATAGTTAGACAATTTGACTTGAATAAATAATGTGGAGGAAGATGGTTTGGGGAAAAGTTTTGTTTTGTTTTGTTTTTTTTTTGTTGCAAAAAGTAGGAACATGGTTTTGTTGATGTTAAAGCCAAAACAGGTATTTTCCTACTCTATTCTTGAAACTTTGTACCAAATGCGCAATCATCTAACAATTTTAGAACACAGATAACAAACACTTGATACACTGTGTGTATAAGAAGTCTTATATCGTGTGACTGAGGAAATCTGAGTGGATCGTTTGAATACAAATATGCATAAAGCATGTCTGCAAATCGACCAAGATTGCACCAACATGACCTAATTTCGATTGTTTTGTCTTTTATACAAGAGGCAGGATAATACACATAGCGGGGATAATTTATGGATCCCAGATGCTAGATTCATTTTGCATCAAATATTTAAGATACTGAATATATATAATATAGGTCACTAGGTCCACTTGAAGAACTTGAGATGGTTTTCTTGATTGGCAACATATTTTTGTTGCATCACTACTTCCATGGAGTTAACCGTACAGATGACGAACGAAATCTAAACATGGCATATTAACACACTTTTACATATATTCTTATTATCATTTAGTCTCTTAGCACAGAAATCTTCAAAAAGGTCTATTATGAAGAAGCAGGGGCAAGGAGGGTCGTTCCTCCCCTCGTCTCTAAAAATTTTCGCTTAATTAAAATTTTGCTTTAAGTTATAGATTAAATATATACAACTCTTAAAGAAATCTAAAGGGTGGGTCTTTTCAAGATAAAATTATTACATTTGATATTCTGATAATTTGTAGTATCATATTTATGAAGTCAATGGGGACATTAAGGTTTAAGGGCCAGTCGAGGTAACTTGCGAGTTGCTCAAAATTGACTCGATTAACTGATTACCGTTGTAATTGATAAGTAATCCAGTCAACTTTGATTTCAAAATATTCTATTTGCCAGTCTCACAACTTGCCAGTTACTCAAAATATATATTTACCCTACTTGTTATATTACCGTTGTATATTCATATCCACATTATATAAAACAAAAATAGAAACCTTAGGGCACAAGTGCCTTTGTTTCCCATAGGTAGTTTAGGCCCAACCTATAGTTCAGTCAGTTGTCTCCGATGTTCTGATTACACTTTAAGTGATACTGAAACGCCATCAAAGGGCCTTTAACATAGTGATGTCAAGGTGTTATTCCTTTTTGAAGTAAGGGTTCAAGTCATATATATGTGTATATTAGTATGGATGTATGTGTTTGTCATAAATTAAAGTGCCACCGAATCGCCGCTTGCTACTTCCGGTTGGTACTTTTGAAGTTTCAATTACTACTTGTAAATAACGGGCCTATGAAATCTAAGGCAATTTCATTTCGGTTGATTTGACATTGCTACCATGCTTTTTGTTTGAATGTGACTCTAAATTAATGATATGCAAATAGACATTGATAACTTCATTTTGATTGATACTTATCATTTTCTTGTACAAATGGTAATGGAATCTACTAGTTAGTTTTGAGTTCGAGTTTTAGAAATCGAGCTAAAGTTGGAGCTTGAGTTGCGGCCTGCTAGGATCGATTACAAACCTCGTATAATACCCTCTAATAATATTAATTTCACCAAACCATGATTTCAGTCGATGGTTTACTTCTGCGTAGATTTCAGTCGACGATTTATTGACGCCTGAGTTTCGGGTTTTGGGTACTGTCGATTCTCCTTTGTACCCGTTTACTTTCTCTTGATCACGATAGGGCTCCACACGCAAGCAATCTCGGTGTATGTTCTCTCTCTTTCATTCTATTATATCTAGTAATTATATGCAATCTTCCGACTCAACGAGTCATACCAACTTACAGCTGCGCCAAATGGAACAAACAATCGCACAACATTATCGTTGATTGCGTTTTTTTCCTTCTTTTCGTATACCCTTTTTCCTATTTCAGCATAGAAAACTGTTACTGTTATTCTTTCCACCCAATTTCCAAGGATAATGTTCGTAGAAATCATTTATACCCGTCAAGTATTTGTCGAAATGGATGGAATGCATTGCTGTTTTAGCTTGCATATTTGAAATAATACTCTCACATTCTCCATAACTTAATGCCTACCAAGTGTTTGTTATAGAAAATGGTTGAAATGCGTTGATGTTTTAGCTTGCATATTTGACATAATTCCTTGTGTCGTGATTACCAGATTGTTCGTTTGCAACCTACCCACTAATCTATATTGCAGATAAAAAAAATCCAACCTATGTTTAAATTATTATCGTTAGTTTTCTGATGGATAAAATGTGGTTAAAATTGGATTTGACTTTGTTTATCTGATTTTCTACTCCTCCCTTTGAATTTGGGTTGTAGAATTAGGGATCGCTAAGAGATAAGAGAGACGCCATCAGGTGACATAAACAAACGGAGTTCAAGTAAAGTAAAATAAAACCATGGACCTGATTTCAAGAAAACATTACGTATTCATTGAACTAGATGTACATTATTGATGGTATTGATATTGGTTCCACATGTTCCGAATTTTTTCATTACTAAAAGATATTCTCAGGCATTTATTTAATAGTTGAATGCTTCTATAAGAAAACCACCAGGCAATAATTTCTTCTTAAGCATGTAGTATTCAATTGTCTTGGAGGATCATACTTTGTAGCATAAGACCAATTAGATTGCGATTAGAGATGGCAAAATGTGAGCACAACACTTCGTGTGACGGGAATTGAATAATTTTTGCACTGCTTGGGTTTGGTTGTCTGAAACTTAAAGTTTTTCCAAAAATATTTAGTATCAAATAGTGCATAAATTAGATTATTCCCCTAATATTCCAATTTATTGAGCAAAATGATTTGGGAGGTTACATTCCATTAGCTTCATTGTTTGACCCATCTCCCTTCAAACTATTTCCTTATTAAACCCATTAAACCTCCAAAATCCTTCAATTTAAAAGTTAGACATCATAATTAGCAGCACCCAACTGAGGTGCTGCTAACAACACAAATCATTTCCTTATATAGATATTTTAGTATAAAGTCCAGGAACAGGATTTAATTGTTCATGTTAAAAAGGATGAATACATGAATTTGGAATTAAAAGAGATATATGCCTTTTATTTCTAACGAGCAATGGTGTATTATCTTAATTTTATTTATGTGCAATTTATCCTCCATTATAAGTAAATGATAACCAGTGTTCACACCAATTTCTCTCTTCTCATCTCCTCCATTTATATTTTCATGTGCTTGGATCAGGATAACATTATCTTAAATGTTTTGACATAAAAGAGCTATTGTTGGTAAATTGATTATAAGTTTGCTGTGAATTGTACTAAAGCCCAAGATTTTAAAAATAATAGCCTTTTGTGTTATCCCATGTATATATGATTATATTCTAAAACCCCACCGCAGCATGCTGGTGCCTGGTAGAAGCAACTCGTTGGATTAAGAAATGGGTGTACATGAATTATGAATAGCAGTTAAGATGTGAATGCAAAACTTAATTTGGCGTATGTTAATAAACTTGATCTGGTACTTATTGTGAAGTGTTAGAATCCTTAATTCCTTATTGATCTTAGAGTTAAAAATCAGCCCTTTTGACACCAAAAATTATAAGCCTGGAGCAATAAGTAAGAAAACGTGGTATATATTGTTATATTCATACCAGTAATAAATATTCCTATGCTAACTCACTGTCTCTAATTCTGATTATCTAACCCGCAAATTTTAAGTTATTATGCTGCTAATTTTAGGCCACCATCCATTGAATTTACTCCAGGATGCTTCTCACGTCAGAATCTTTACTGCAACTCCTTCAACGTTTCATCAAAAACCCCATCCAAATCAAGCAAATCCATTCCCTCCTCATCACTAATGGCGATCTCGTCTCAATCCCCAACCCATATTCTTTGAAATGGATGACCACTTTACTCTACAATACTCTCATCAGAGCTTACCTCAATATTTGTCTTCCTCACACCGCCTTACGCGTTTTCACCCACATGCTTTCCCATAATATCCCACCAAATGCCCATACTTTCCCTTCACTCGCCAAAGCTGCCGCCTCTTATATAACCCTTTGCTTCATTGATAAACCCTTGTACGCTCAAGCCCTCAAGCGCGGAGTATTAGCCGATCCATTTGTACAAACATCATTTATTAATTTGTATGCGAAAAGTGGTAGTGTGTCTTGCGCACGTAAGGTGTTTGATGAAATGCCTGAACCGTGTATTGTTTCATGTAATGCGATGCTTGATGGTTTTTGCAAGAATGGGGATATGGGTTCTGCTGTTTTGTTCTTTGAATGGATGCCAGTGAAGGATGTTTACTCGTGGACTAGTCTTATAAATGGGTATGTCAAAAAGGGTTGTTATGTAAGTGCCATTCGCTTCTTTCATCAGATGATCATGCAAAGGTTTTTGGGTGATTGTTTTGTGAAACCTAATGAAGCTACATTCGTTAGTGTTCTTTCTGCTTGTGCTAATTCTACCAGGGTCTTAGGGTTATTAAATGGCAAGCAGATACATGGATATATCATCAGGACTGAGGATCAAATAAGTGCTTTCGTGGGAACAGCCCTGATAGATTTATATGGGAAAATGGATGGTTTGGAATATGCAATGAAAGTGTTTGGAAGCATGGTAAACAAGGAAACATGTATATGGAATGCGATAATTGGTACTCTTGCTTCAAATGGAAAAGAAAGGCAGGCTTTAGACATGTTTAATAAGATTAAGGTTAGCGGTTGTCGTCCAAATGAGGTTACTTTTGTTGCGGTTCTTGCTGCTTGTGCTCGTGCCAAACTAATAGACTCGGGTTTACAAATCTTTAACTCCATGTGGCCTAGATTCGGCGTCATTCCACAAATGGAGCATTATGGTTGTGTGGTTGATCTATTGGGTAGAGCAGGGTTTTTGGCAGAAGCAAAAGATTTTATAAAAAGTATGCCTTTTGATCCAGATGCCACTGTTTTAGGAGCTCTTTTGGGTGCTTGTAAACTCCATGGGGCCATTGAACTAGGAAATGAGGTGGCCAAAAAACTTCTTGAATTACAACCCCAACAATGTGGGCAATATATACTTTTGTCAAGCATTTATGCTGAAGCCGAAAAATGGAACCATGCTACCTCATTGAGGAACGTCATGGTTGGTGCGGGTATTCAGAAACCTCCAGGTTATAGTACATTTAACACTACGGGCGTGTTTGTCAAAACTAAATATTAGCCAGAGCTTTTATCTGCATGGAGATGCTTGACAGTAGTGCTGGAGCTGGAGCCGAAAAGGTAAATTGACATAAAATGACAAAAATAAAAAAATAAAAATTAATTGGTGAAAACAGTTAACAAAAAAACTCATCCAGGGCATGTGTGTAATTTTTCATATTAAAAGCTACAAAATGCTCCTCCAAGCAGCTTTTGTTTTGGAGTTTTTCTTTCAAAGTAGAAAGCTCTTGTCTCTCATATCCAAACAAGGCTAGGAGCTTATTTTCAAAACTAAAAGCATAAAAGAAAAAAAACTTGTTGCCAAACACGCCCAAAGTAAAAAACTAATATGTGCTTAAGGCCGATAAGCTGTGGACATTAATCCATCTTCCATTGACAACTTGGTTATCAAACAACTTTGTTACTTGATTTAAAGATCTGAAAGTTATAATTATATAGTATCATTTCATTCAGAAGTGATGATCTTTTGTCGGTTTCATGCAGAATTGCAGATCGATGAATTTGATTTTTTTTTGGCCTATTGCAACCGCAACCTGTTTCATGTGAGTACATTAAATTTAACCTTAACATTTATTGATCTGATCACTGTAAATGAATTAGTTTGATCTCATTTGTTTACAGTACTTCTAGTTTTTGCTCTTCAAGTTACCATCAATGTTCACAAATTAGCCCTTAAAATCAATTGTATAGTATAGAGACTTTCAAATCATAATAAGAATCAGATAAAAAGTTGATCACAAGTTATAAACAACTAGGAAGTTATTGCCCGAGCATCGCACCAGGATCAAACTTTTGGTCTTTGTGATTGAGCTTTAAAATATACATTTTTTGACAGACATGAAATTCTTATTTACATTGGTTTCAGTACAACATAATACTATTTGTTTACAATTCTTTTTGACCTAGGTTCTTATTTTGATATGTTTTAATATGGCATAAATAACATTTTCTTTAACTAAAACTGAAAAAACAAAAAAAATGGAAAGAAAAGGTAATAATAAATTGCAAACATGATTCTAACTAAATTTATAAACTGAAAGCCAAGGTAAAAAATTGAAGAATGGCAACACATACTATTTTGTTTTATTAAAACTGAGATATGAATGGGAAACAAAAAAAGGAAGAAAGAGTAGCAGAAATGCTTACATAAATACAAATGGAAGAAAAATCTAAGTAAGAATTTGAACTTGGGATGGCTCCTCAAATGCAAATGTCTTTTAAGTCTTAACGTTATCACTTTTTCTTTTTTATTTCAGCAAGTATACACATGCTATAAAAATTATCAGAAAAGTAGAAGAAAATCACTCCCCAATAAATGTGTGTGTATATATAAAATTACCTGACTTCACATTGCCATATATAACCAGTCTTATGCAACAACTCCGTACATGTTTCAAGTTCTACTAATTTATGTAAAAAATTATCCAAAGATTGAATAAAATAATAGTATAAGAGGGTGTTTGGTTTATAGACTTGAAATCCTAAGAATTTCAAATCCAATCACATCCCGCGTTTGGTTCATGTAAAGACAATAGGATTACTAGGGAAAATATGGTGAGGGAGTTGACTCACCTTCACAACTTGGATTGGCTCGGAGTTGGGAAAGGCGGAGATGGTGAAGAGTGACGATGGCAGAGGCGGAGGCGGTGAAGGGCAACGGTGGCAGAAGTAGAGACGGTGAAGGGTGATGGCGGCGGAGACGGTTAAGGGCAGCGGCGGAGGTAGAGACGAAGAAGGGCGACGACAAAGACGGAGAAGGGCGGCGGCGATAGAGGCAGAGACGATGAAGGGCGACAGCGGAGACGGGGAAAGGCGACGGTCGTGGAGGCGGGGAAGGGCACCGGCGGCGGAGGCGGAGACGGTGAATGGCGACGTCGACGGAGGCGAAGATGGTGAAAGGCGGCGGTGGCGAAGGCAGAGACGAAGAAGGGCGACGGCGGATACGGGGAAGGGTGACGGTGGCGGAGGCAGAGGCAGAGGCAGAGGCAGAGATGGTAGCGGAGATAGAAATGGTGAAGGGCGACGGAGACGAGGAAAGGCAAAGTCCGTGGAGGCGGGGAAGGGCGACGATGACGAAGACGGGGAGGGTGGCGGAGACGGAGATGGGGAAGGGCGACGGTAGAGACGTGAAAAGGCGACGGCGGAGTCGGGGAAGGTTATGGCGATGATCGATTAGGGCAGTGACGGAGATGGTAGCCGAGGGAGATGACAGCGAACATGGAGACGGCGAAGGGCGACGGTTATGACGGTGGTGGAGGCCAACGATGGTGATGCCGGTGACGGTTATTGCGGTGGCTGATTAGGACGATGACAACGATGAGAGTGAAGTGTCGGTTAATGTGGTGAAGGCGACAGTGGATTGTTGGTTAGATAGATCCTGATTTTGAAACCCCACATATAAGGGATTTAGAAATATCAAACCGCCCCTATAGGATTTGAAATCCAAACCTCTTTCTGCTTATTTTTTTACCAAACATGGGATTTCAAGAGATTTGAAATGCAAATCCTGTCAAATCCCTTGAAATCTCACGAACCAAACAGGTCCTAAATTGTTAAGAAATGGTAACACGAAATCATGAGCAATCCATGCATAATGTGAATATTTGTGTTCAACTCTCTTGTATTCGTCATATATCTGTCAACAAGTCCTTTAATTATTGAGCTACAAGTAATTTCACATGATAGTTTTTTCAGCTTTTAGTTAGTTTGAAGGTTATTCCATCCAGAGACAATAACTTGCATTGTCTTGTTGCAAACTCCAAAGGAGCTAATCAAATGAACTTCTGTCTTTCTTATTGACACCCTGCATAGAGTAATTGTCATTAAAAATAAATGAAAGATTTTGGAAACTAATAATTTATGTAAAAGTCATTCAAGTATGTAAGTTTTACGTTAAGATGACTTGTGTATTGAAATTATTTTATGTTGGTGGCTTGTATTTTAAAAAAGAAGAAAGTTAGATTTTGTTATCGTATAACTCGTATTGGTAACTACGTCGAAGACTTACAAGCGATAATCCAACACTTAACTGCAACAAATCGTATTGCAAATACAATTCTTGGACACGGTAAAGGTATGTCATTTTAGCTGAATTGACATCTTGTGGTCAAACAAGCTTCAAGTTCAATTTGGACTTTGACAATGATAAAAAATCAATAACCTTTTTGAATACCCACATGGTTTTGAGTTTGAGAGCAGAGAGCTAATAGGGCAGACTGAATTTTTATTTATTTATTTATTTTTATGATTATGTTAAACCCTAATTTGGCAGGTAACCTGATTGTTGTCAACGTGCTTGGTCGCTATATCAGGAAAGAACTATTTGAAAATAGCCAAAAAAGATGGCTTTATTCGCATCAAATCCAAATCAGGCTAACCATCTGCAATTATTTAGAGGTGGCAAAATTAGCAGTTCATGGAGTTCAGAAAATGGGTTCGGGCGACCCACTGACTTTTGTTTGCCCAAAACCGCAGGGTGTTGACTATTCATAAATCAATCAATATTCATTAATAACTACCAAGACATCTCTATCAGCATTTACGGACGAGTTTGAAACATATAAACGGTTAGTTTTTGTAAAATCTGACCGACACATATATAAGGCCATGCGCATCCAACCGGTTGGTAGAGAGCTGGTTGGTGCGTGAGAGTATTATACACCATCACCATCACCCCCACCCCCTATCACCCATGCCGCTGCTTCTGGCTCACATTGGATTCAAAATTTTTTTTTGAACTGTATGTGTGTGTGTGTGTATAGGTGGTTAAAGGGGATGGATGTGGAGTTAGAGTGATAGGAGTGGGATGAAGGGGGATGGGAGGGGAAAATGATGTGGCGTTGACGTGACAAGGAGAAGGAGGAGGATGGATGCACATAGTCTAAGTGAAGAAAAAAGAGAAAAGGAGAAAGACAGTGTGACTAGCAACTAGCTTGACCTCTCACTCTACATTTAAGGGGGCGGGGGTGATGGTGTTCAAGGGTATCAAGCACCAACCAGCTGGTTGGATGCACATAGTCTAATAAAGTTACTAATGATCATAATGACTATAACTATACATATATAAAATCGATACTAAGCAATTGTTTTTACTCATAATATATCATAAATAAAGTTCCTATAAAAGTATGTTAGGTATAAGTTTAGTGTTATCCCTATTTCAATTAACGGCAATTTACAACTTTGCAAACAAATGTATTTATTTATTTGAAAGGCTTTCTAAGTTTCAAGTCTTATTTAATGAGTCTTATTTTAAGGAGTTAATTACATTTTTATTATTTGATGGCTTTTACGGTTTTAGTCCTTAGCTTTTAAATTTTACTATCTGCTACCATTGTCAACACCATTGCCAACATCACCTTGCAACGTCACTTACTACTGTCTACCAACCAACCATTCCTAATCACCGTGTACTGTCACCACACACCTCATCCCACCACTCATCACCATCCCTGACCATCTTGTACTACCACCCACCTCCCACCACCACTAACCATCGACTCCTATCAAGAACCACACTCATCACCTCCATGTCTCCGACGTAGACCACCTAACCAACAAAATCAAGAAATCGGACAAAAATTAAAAACCCCATTTGATGTGTTCACCAACCACCACAATGTCCCCTTCCCTGCAATCGCGCGCGCACACACACACAAACACTTGCAATCACACACATAAATTTGGTGGTGGTGATGATGTGAGAGAAACTAAGAGAGATTGTGGTGGTGGGGGAATGGGTTAGTTTGGGATAAATAAATAAAGAGAGAAGGTCAAAATAATAAAGAGAGAAGAGAGATCTTATATTTTTTTTATTCTTTATTATTTAAAAACCAAACCGTAAAAGCAATTGAATCATATGTACTAAAAATGTAATTAACTCTATTTTAAATGGTGTTTTTAAAGTTGTCATTTGACTTTTAAAGATAAAGCGTGTAACACCCACAAATATTCAAGTTAAAATATGAAAACTGCTTACCCAGAGTAATAAAAGTTATTCTCTTTATAAATCTTTATTTTTAATGATATCATATATCATTATATCCTTTATAAATCATTAATATTCCATCAATTAGTACATGCAACGTAACGGGATTTAATTATAACTACATTATTTTAATGAATGCAAAGCATTGTTGTGTTAATTAATTCCTATAGAAAGTTAGCATCATTTTAAGAAACATGATAAAAGGTGTATTATTTAACACTAATACTAATAAACAACACTTAATATCTTCAATGCTTGGATCCATAGTGTCAGTGTTGTGTGGTGGTGATCAAAGCTAGGACAAGTACAATCATTTTAATTCCTTGTCAATTATGCACAACTCTCTCTCTCTCTCTTTCTCTCTCTTAAAACTCTGTTTAATTAGCTACTAATTGATGCCTTGTGATTTCAAAATTAATTATGTCAAATTACAAGGAAGATACACTTTCTGATTTTCATGTAATGCATTGGTATGCATCTCTTTTTAATTTTTGTTTCGATATTTGAAGTTGGAAATATAAACATAAATCACATTACCTTTTCTTTTATAATTTTTCATAACAACCAAGTTAATTAATTTTTATTTATAAGTCATGGTTTTAGATTAATTTAGAATAATACTAACAGTTTTGCTGAATGATAGTAGTAGAGTGAGACAATTCATGATAGAATATGTAATTCCTGTTATCAATTTTTATAAAATCTTAATATATTAGTGATTAGAAAAGTATGAACATATGAAATAGAAATTGATTTATATACAACAAAATATCTTTAATAACAACAAATACACGTAGTAAAAAACTTATGGCATAGATTGATAAAAGTCATAAAACATTAAATTTTTTTGTATAAATAATTTATTGTGTATAAATAATCATCCAATAAAAAAATTCTTCTACCAAAAAATAAATTGTTTTTTGTTTAACCCACAATTTTTAAAAAATACATTATAGGTTATAAGTTTTTTGTTCGATAAAATTGTTATACGATGATCTATATTTTGACACGTAAATTGTCTTTTTTCTTTAATTAAATATTAGAAAAGCAAGAAGCAAAGTGGCTATTTTAAAGAAAATTGGAAAAATAGGCATTTCTCGGAGATCACACAACACATGAACGTTTCTCAATTGGCCACCAACTGCAATGCCACACACACAATTTCAACCCGTAGATAAGGTGCCCTTTTCTACAACCCCCTTCCTCCTCTGACCTCTCTCTCCCCCCTCAATTTCCCTACGACCCTTTTGTCAAATCAAGAAACCCAATATATACACCACACCACAATCGCTGTTTTTAATTCCCTTAAGTTTTGTGGCAACTACGCCTTCCAGTTGAAGCAAAACCAAATTTAAATACCAAATTCATTGTTTCACATATGTGGACTTTTTGGATCCACTAAAATTCCCGTATATCTTATTCAAGATTACAGTTCTGCAAAAGCTCCAACTTCCAACTTGCTTCTTCCTCCATTTCATTCACTTCTCCCAATTCACATTGTTATTCGATATTATGGCTTTCTGCCTGGTGGGTCTTTGCTTATACTCAAATTAACAGGATTTCCTAGTTGAGTTTTTGATTTCATTGAGTAAAAATACGATCTTGGGTATATTTAGGAAGATGATGCTGGCAACATGCCATAATCTTGAGTTTGGTCGAACTGCGTCTGTTGATTTTGCTGCTTGTGGGTGTTCTTTCAATACTCCACTTGACCGTTTTCCTTCGAGAAATTATGCAAGAAGAGTGATTAGAAGTGTGAATAAGGGCTACCGTGGTGGTGCTAGTGGTGGCAGTGCTGGTGGCCGGAGATTGATATGTTGCCGTCGTGATGGTAATATTGCCAAATGTCGAGTGTTCTCCACTGAAGCTCCTGAGACTTTGCTTAATGGTATTTTTCATTTCCATTTTCAATTCATTGTAATCTGATTCAGTTTATTGATCTAATATACTGTTTATGAATAGGGGATGCACCAGGCCCTCCTACAGTATTAAGTAAGAAGAAAGAAACTACAACTGATTTATTTGAAGTTGTTTCTGATGACCTTCTAACATTGAACAAGAATCTACAATCTGTGAGTTATCTGTTGTTTTTTATGGTCATGATTTATGTTATGAATATCTATTTGAGTGTTCTTCACATGTTCGATTCAAATTTCCTAGCCTAAGGTACTTCAAGAATGAGTATTGTGAATTTGTGATTGTGAGTTAGAATTAAAATCAGGGGTCCATTGTAGGAACTTAGTAACAGGCTGTTAATAACTTCTGTGACAGTTTTTCGGACTATTTTCCTTGACCCTTTTCGGTAAATATTTGAAATTTATTTTTCCATTCTGTAGTTTGATTATGTTCTGAATATGAAACTGATAATTGTGTTACATTGATTATAAATTGTTTAGATAACTATATTGAGGTGATCTTGATCATGATCACCCATTCACCCACCCCCTAATTTTTCCAATTTATAAAAATATAGCATAAGATCATAACGTAAAACATTTTCATTCCCCAATTAGAAAGCTATCATTAACTTGTAAAGTTCTCACCTCCTTTGTACATTTTCTGGCTCCAGAACTGCACTATGTTTCTTTGTTCTTTTGGCTAAGAGTTTACCCCAATTTGTTCCTAAGTTTTGTTAAAATGCTGATACTTTGTTGTTATTTGCATGGTAGATTGTTGGTGCCGAAAACCCGGTCTTAATGTCTGCTGCTGAGCAGATATTTAGTGCTGGTGGGAAAAGAATGAGACCAGCCTTAGTATTCTTAGTGTCAAGAGCCACGTTAGAGCTTGCGGGTTTAGAGTAAGCATCTTTTTCTTCTTTGTTTTTAATAATAATCCTCCAATGGTTTGATATGGATGTTATATGTTTCGTTTTGTGACTCAGGGAACTCACAAGAGAACATAGACGTTTAGCAGAGATCATTGAAATGATTCATACTGCAAGCTTGATACATGATGATGTGTTGGATGAAAGTGACATGAGAAGAGGTAAAAACTTTATGTCCTCTTTGTAACATGAGGGTAGGTTAATAATGGAACAAGGCTTGGAAAAAATTCATCTAAGGGGTTCTTTGGATTTACTTTTGGAATTTGTTATTTGTTATCTGATTATAGCGACTTGAAATCACAGTAATTAGTTTTTAGTATTTGGAACATTTTATTGATTCTTTAGTGATGAGATAAAGATTATCTGTTTTATATCAACTACAACAAAACCTCTTACATAAAGGTAAAATAAAGTGGTGATTTATTTGCACCTAATTTTTTAAACTACTATTTCTTTCTATTTCACAAACCTCACTTTTTTGATGATATGGGTCATCTTATCTCTTGATTTCTTTAATAATTAAAATTCCTCAAACACTAAAAGATCTTATTCGTCTGATTATTACAACTTCAAACGGTAAACAAATCCAAACACTAGAATCTACCGCCAATTTTATCACAACTGATTATTTGATTTTGATAAGTTAACATCACATTATCCCTAAAAGTAATGTGCCATTGTCAGTTTTTTCCTTCAGTCTCCTTCAAAGATTTTAGAAATTAAACGTATTTCTTTCTATATGCAGGCCAAGAAACAGTCCATCAGCTATACGGTACACGAGTGGCTGTTCTTGCCGGTGATTTTATGTTTGCACAATCATCATGGTACCTTGCAAATCTTGAAAATCTTGAGGTCATAAAGCTTATTAGCCAGGTATATGATATCATTGTTTTATATTTTTAAGAGGCTTTAAAACAACCATGAAACTAAGAGGTAGAAGCTAAAAGTCTGACCTCCGACAGGTTATTAAAGATTTTGCCAGCGGTGAAATTAAGCAGGCTTCAAGTTTGTTCGATTGTGATGTTAAACTTGATGAATATTTGATCAAAAGCTACTATAAGACGGCTTCATTGATTGCTGCTAGTACAAAAGGAGCAGCTATCTTTAGTGGGGTTGCCAGTGATATCAGTGAGCAAATGTATCAGTACGGCAAGAATCTTGGTCTTTCGTTCCAGGTTGTCGATGACGTATTGGATTTTACGCAGTCAGCAGAGCAATTGGGTAAGCCAGCTGGCAGCGACCTGGCAAAAGGAAACCTGACTGCACCCGTGATTTTTGCTCTTGAAAAAGAGTCAAAGTTGAGAGAGATCATCGAGTCAGAGTTTGTTGAAACAGGGTCTCTTGACGAAGCTATTGAGATTGTGATGAGTAGTGGTGGCATTGAAAGAGCACAAATTCTGGCTAAACAGAAAGCGGATGCTGCAATTCAGTGTCTCCAATGCCTTCCTCAGAACTCGTTTCGGTTAGCCCTTGAGGGGATGGTCAAGTTCAATCTTGAACGTATTGACTAGATTATGAAATGGGGATACTTAATTCTCAAACTGTTTATCTTTGAGATCGTGGGGTTCAAGATTATAGATTTGATCTGTTCTTGGAGCTGTCAAGAAACGCGCTCGTTTTTTGGAGGTTTTAAGGTGTTCTTTGTCTCAGATCGGCTTGTGTAAAAAACATCATGAAATTATAGGAAATTCATATAGTTGGAAGAAAGGAAATAAATACTCATGGTTATTGTTGTATACTAATTATATTCTTTGAAGATGATCATAATTGTAAGCTGTTGTCATTTTTTTTGTTTCATCAAACTATTTTATATACTTTGAATCTGCATAGTTGAGTTGAGTTGAGTTGGTTCCGTGGATCTGGTTCATTCAAGTTTGATATCTGCATGCCGATCTGTTTTATATAAAATCTTGTTTAAACAAACTATGCAAGTTTTTTGTGAGATATGAGTGTCATAAGATTGTTAGTTTAGTTAGTTGTGTTTTTCGGTGGTGTTTTGGGTCATCTCAGTCTTACAACTAATGTCAATTGCTATGTTGACTCTGGTTGTTTTTAGGGTTGACATCTTGCAACCTCTCATCTCTATTTTCATTTGGAACTTTAAGATACCCGTTTTCTTAATTTTATATTTGAAATTCGTGTTAACTTAATCTTATATCAGATATATATATATATATATATATATATATATATAAAGAAATGAAAGCTTATAAGAATACAATTTAAACAGGTTTTAATCCTGAAAGTGTAGTCACATCAAGTCTTGTCAAACTACATTATGATGCATCTACCAAGGCCTGTTAGACTAGCTCCAACCTTGATGGATACATCATCCGTTGAAGTTTCTTATACACTTTTAGAGGGCTAAAATTAGATAAAACAGAAACATAAAGGTGTGTGGAGTTTTTTACTAAACCCACCTACTTCATAAAAATATTTACCAAAACATGGTGGTTTTAAAAAAATTTACAATACTATTGTAAAATAAGAAAACTAAGGAG
>JAUEJL010053728.1:0-20234 GCA_032274825.1 Drosophyllum lusitanicum
ATCAAACAGATCTAATCCCTATAGACCTAGTATGAGCATCATGCTTAGTCTGCGACAAGGGCTTGGTGAAAGGATCAACCAAGCTCCCATCTGCGTAAACTCTACTAATGATAATGTCTCCATCCTCGACTATCCTCCGCACATAGTGGAACTTCTTGAGTATATGCCGTGTGCGCTTATGTGACCTGGGTTTTTTAGCCAAAATGATTGCACCCTCCTTGTCACAAAAGATCTCTATGGGAACATGAATAGTAGGAATTACCCCAAGATCCCCGATAAACTTTTTGATCCACATGGCCTCCTTTACAGCTTCATTGACTACAATGTACTCAGCCTTTGTTGTCGAGTCTGCCACGTTACTCTGCTTGGAGCTCCTCCAAGTGATTGCTCAACCGTTCAACAAAAACACGAATCCCGATTGCGAGCAAGTATCATCCGTATCGGTTTGGAAACTAGCATCAGTGAAACCCTTTACACCGAGGTTCTCCTTACCTTCATAAACCAAGAACATTTCTTTGGTTCGTCTCAAATACTTAAGGATGTTCTTTACTACTATCCAATGGTCATTGCTTGGATTGGAATGATATCTGCTCGTCATGCTCAAAGCATACGACATGTCAGGTCTAGTACATATCATGTCATACATGATCGATCCTATAGACAAAGCATAAGGAATCCAACTCATGTGTTCTTGTTCTAAATCAGAACTAGGACACTGGTCCTTGCTCAGTGTCAAACCATGTTGTATAGGAATGAACCCCTTCTTGGGGTCCTGCATGTTGAACTTCTTCAACACTTTGTCTATGTATGTACTTTGGCTTAGACCAATAAGACGCATAGATCTATCTCTATAGATCTTGATGCCTAATATGTATGATGCATCTCCCATGTCCTTCATTGAGAAACATTTCCTTAGCTAAGTTTTTACACTTTGCAAAGTAAGGATATCGTTTCCCACGAGGAGTATGTCATCCACATACAATACAAGGAAGACTACAATGCTCCCACTAGCTCTGACAAATACGCATGATTCATCTTCGTTTCTCATAAAACCAAACTCTTTGATTTTGTCATTAAAGCAGATGTTCCAGTTACGAGAAGCTTGCTTAAGTCCATTCTATAAATGGACTTCTTAACCTTATACATTCTATCAAGATGCTTGGAATGTATAAAACCCTCATATTGTGTCATAAACACATCCTGAGAAAGCTTACTGTTAAGGAAAGCGGTTTTTACATCCATTTTCCATATTTCATAGTCATGAAATGCAACTATGGAAATAAGTATCCTGGTGGATTTCAACATGGCCACTGGTGAGAAGGTTTCATCATAATCTATACCATGAGTTTGCTTATAGCCCTTCGCCACCAACCTGGCTTTGTACGTCTGTACTTTGGCATCCATGCAGGTCTTCTTCTTGAGGATCCATTTACACCCCACTGTCTTCTGAGTGGGTGTGTGATCAACCAAATCCCATACTTGATTATCATACATGGATTGCATCTCTCTATCCATAGCCTCCTTCCATTTAGCGGCCTCAGGGCCCGTCATGGATTCCTGATAACCGATAGGCTCATTAAGATCTACCGGTGCATCATCACCATCATAGGTAAACTTAACCTTTCCGGTGTATGACGTACTCTATCATATATGCGAATAGGTGGTGGCTGAATGGCAGATTCCTCGGTAACTATTTGCTGAGGTTCAACACCGGCAGGTTCTACAACCTGTTGTTAAGAACTAGTGCCAACGTTAGATTCCATGTTGGTTGACTCTTGAATTTCTTCAAGATCAATTTGGCTCCTACTTATTTCCTTAGATACCAGCCCCCTTTCAAGGAAGATTGCCCTTTGAGCAACAAACACTTTGTTCTCAGAAGGTTTATAGAATAAATATCCAAAAGAATCAACTGGATATCTAGCAAAATTTCACTGTTCTGGTCTGGGTTCAAGTTTCTCTTGAGCTTCACGACGTACGTAAGCCTCACAACCCCAGATTTGTAAATATGGGAGTGACAGAACTTTCCCACTCCACATTTCAGAAGGTGTTTTGGAAACCTTCTTCGTTAGTACAAGATTTAGGACCCTTGCTACAGTCTCAAGAGCATATCCCTAGAAACTGATTGGAAGTGTTGTTTGGCTCATCGTGGACCGAACCATGTCAAGTAGTGTTTGGTTTCTCCTCTCAGCTACACCATTATGCTGTGGTGTCTTAGGTGGAGTAAATTGTGCAATTATGCTACAATTTCTTAAATGATCTTGAAATTCTTGATTAAGATACTCACCACCCCTATCGGACCGAACCATGTCAAGTAGTGTTTGGTTTCTCCAGCAGCGGGTGACTCAGGGACCGGCTCCTCTGTGGCCCTCTACTTCTTTTCCATCATGAGCATAATTCTCAGGTTGCGAAGCCGGTCCATGTAGTTCAAGCCCGTTAGCTTGTCCTTTTCGAGGAGCCCTTTCAAACAAAAGTTTGACATTGATGAATTTGAGGAGTTGTTCGACATATATCAAAAGAAAATACTTTATTTTAGTAATTTGAATAAAATGATCCTTGTTAAAATAATTACCCAATTGTTTATAAAAAAATTAATTTAACAAGGCTAAGATCCATATATCACTCCTAGCTACGACGGGTGTACCGCGGATTGCAACTCGAAGCTATTTAGGTAGGTAACCATTTTACCATTTTCATCTCTATGAAATTCTTAGATGCTTGCGAGATTCATTGACATCCATTATGTCATTTGGCATGTTTAATCCCTTCCACGCTAATCCTTTCCCGTGACAGGTTTACCGTGGATCACGAGTCTGGATCTTAAATCAACCATACTAAGACACGTAACATCCGGCCGAAGACTCTCGGGTATCGCGAATATCACGAACATTATTCCTAAAATCTAACCAATGAGTTGGCTAAAGACCTTCCCCACGCTGAAAGATAATTAGTTCAAATGCGTGTCTTATATGGATAGCGTGAGATTGACATTAAAAACCGGGTTTTGGTTTTCTTAGGTAAAGCATTTTAACCGTTTTATTTTAGCAAAATTTAGTTTTAAGCATCTTAAAACTTTATAATAAAACCAATTTTTATCTATTTGCTAAAACATACTTCCAATTATTATTAACTCATTAATAAACTTTGTAGTGTTTCAAATTATTTTAAAAGGTTATCTAGCAAGCAACCTAAGCAATAAAATAATAAACACAACCACACTGCAAGTAACGATAACATTTGCCCCATTACTATGAATTTCATCCGTGAGCCACCACGAGTAAAACAAGGTCAAACTAAGGGACAAAACAATCAACCTTAGAGAAGTGCCGGCTTACACTAACCCCGCCATTCTTCCAATGTTTGAGTGGGTCTACGCCAAGACTTCAATCTCCATGACTCTTTGTTTTGTTGTCTTCTTTCTTCTTTTACATTTAAAAAAATTAAATTCCCATACTATTCTATACTATATAAATATATAAAATAGAAACAACACACATGTCGTGATAAAATAATTTACATAGGAATTTAATTAAACGACACGCATGTCACGCAAAAACCAGCCAAGAAAAGAAACAACCAAAACCATCGCATCACATAGGTCTAAATGAGGCCAAACGTTATCGGGTCCATACAACACAAACATGTATAAATAATGCCATGGAGTGCCAAATCCATACAAACAATACTTTGTTAAAGATCGATAAAACATACAATTTTGGCACAAAAGTATCAATCCTTGCAAAAGCACACTTTATACTTATGTAAGTATGGTTTCATGCCAAACCATCCAAAATCAAGTATACAAGCGAATCAAAGTATTCAGGAAAACACAAAATAAATAAAGATCGTTTTCATAGTCCCCTAAACAATTGTAAATAATTAATTTAAACCATCTAATATAGACTAATTACTAGAAACACCTGTGTGGCCCAGTAGGCACATGCATTTAAGTATTGTTTCTATTTTATTGCGAAAGTGGGCATATCTTCAACAACTTGGTGATTTGAAGACTAACATCCCATTCGCGATACAAAACTTCACTCACTTGGCGATTTAGGACAACAATTGACATTTCATGGTTCAGACTTAGAGTTTCACTTCGCTATTCCCACAATACTCCCAACTTTGCGATTTTGTGCCATAGGGCACTTGGCAATCTAGTCGCCCAAGACACTTGGCAATTCGTGCCTAAAGACGCTTAACATTTGGGGACTCCCGTAAGGGACTCAACCTAGTAGCGATCCACGGAATCCCTTAGGGGGACTCAACCCTTGGCAATTAGAATCCACACACAAATTTTGTGATATAACAGTTGTTGCGTTAAAAGCATACCGGTTTTATATTTATATGTTTGGATCTTCTAAATACGATT
This sequence comes from Drosophyllum lusitanicum, assembly GCA_032274825.1. NCBI lineage: Eukaryota > Viridiplantae > Streptophyta > Magnoliopsida > Caryophyllales > Drosophyllaceae > Drosophyllum > Drosophyllum lusitanicum. The sequence continues at coordinate 4,370 of JAUEJL010053728.1, forward strand.
TACAACAAAAATAGGCAAGTGAACCTAATGATTTTGTAGTATAGTTTAGCAAATCCGAGTGTCGTACTCATGGGGAATGGTGATGATTTTTACAAGAATTAATTTAAATAGATGTTAAAATACAATAAAGCAATAAAAGGGGGATTTTTATGAGATTTTGATAGCAACAACCCAAACAAGAACTAGTAACAATCTTACAACAACTTAAATGATCAAGATAATAAAAAGAGGATGATAAAAAGAATAGCAAGGAAGTTATAGATTTAACTTGTGGAATAAAACTAACCTCCCAAGATTCGATATCTCTTTAATATGGTTGATTTTATATAAAAGTGCAATGGACGTCAAGTGTTTTATACCGATTCCTAAAGTAGCTGGAATTCGTGGTCGGAATATCTAACCATTTTAACGATGCATATACCAATCCAATGTTCATGAATCAATAATTTAACACAATTAATTTATTTGTTCGAATCATGCAAGATTCAATCAATGATTGTAAATATTCATTTAACAATCAACTACAAACGAATGGTCATCGCATGCAATTTTGGCACACACGTTAAAGTTATCTACTTTGTTGTTTAACCCTGATAGATCTATCACTAGTCAAGATTACTATTGGTCCTAGATAATCATGATAGAAGCATGCTAAGATAGAATGATCATCAAACCCATGCAAACTTAGCCAATAAACAACAAAGATAGAAACTTCAACATATGTTGATCTTAGATCAAACAAGACGTGATAAATATATAACACTTGAACATCCAAATCCATACAAATCAAACCAAATAACAAAGTTACATCTCCTCTAGGGAGGAAAGATAAGAGTTTAGCCCATAGGTAAGGAATTTCACATATCGTAAACCTTGGAAAACATGATAAATGAGTTATACATGAATACCGGATAGAATTGCAGTAGTGTTGAACCTTGTTCTTCAATTCTCCAAGCTTTGATCTTCACTCCAAGCTTGATTTCTCTCTTTCTCTCTCTAAACTTCTCTCTCTCACTTGTGTATTGATCTAGAATAGTCTAGTCCGCTCTTTTCCAGTCAAATATCGTTCTAATATCATAGAGGAAAGGTGTAAAGGTCCAAAACCGAGCTAGAGATCAATAATTGAAGTATGGCCACCGGACACGCGTCGCGTCGCGACCTAAAAGGTGTCGCGTCGCGACCATACCTTTTTGCCCGACAAGTAGATTTAGATCTCTGTGCTCAAATCCACTTTTGCCAGCGACGCATGTGACGCATTGCGTCGCGACCCACCCATTTCGGCATTTTTCGTTTTTTTATTCCTTTTCTTGGTTTTCCTCTTATATCCTCAATATAAACTTCCTTTTGTACTTTTAGCCTGAAATCTAATAAATAAAGGTAAGATGTACCATTTGTTCTATTTTTCGTATAACCATTGGCTAAATTCAATAAATATCGCGTAAAATATATGTATAATAAAAGGGATATCAATTAGTTACACCATAATATTCAACTTGAGAGCTGGAACAGGAGACGCGATGTTGCTTGAAAGACCAAGAAACCCGATTGTCTCCAAGAATGACACAAAATTTAAATGAAGACGAACTTCATTAACTCATAAAATGGCTAACGAATGAAGAATTTATTACGTCAAAAGCCTTAAGCCATAAATTTTGAGTTAGGTGCGGCTCTTAAGTAGAAACGAGTTACCCGTCTTCTTAATCGGATCCCATATCATTCAAAAGCATTCTTCAACGAAACCATAATTCCTTATTCAACTATTATCACAAATCTATTGGGCAATTTTCACCGACAACTTTCAGATCCCACACATCAATTCCTTATTCAACCAACAACTATCGCCGCAAATATGTGAGTATATCAATCTTCTTTCTTCATCTTCCGATTTTCATGAATGTTTTTTAGTTTGTTATCAATATAGATTTATTATATGTTTAAATTTTTACATCATAAATGTTCAAAATTTACATTAAGAATACTTCATGTTTATATACGAGATATTAAGATAGTAACACTTCATTATTTAACTAACAATTAGATACTATCTTATGTTTTGACGATATTGCTAAGCCACGACTTATTGCTTATATACTAAAATTAATTTGTATATTACCAAAAGGGATTTTGTACATAACTAAATTTGTTATGTATTATTTCTACCTTTTGTCATTTAAGTTTTAATCTTGTACTTCTCAAATTAAAAATAAATTTTGTAGTGTCTGAATCCACTCTTAATTAAAGCCTACTTTTAAGTTTAAAATTAGGTTTTAAAATTAATTTTCAGCTTCTGTTATTTATAAACGACAAAAGTGTAACTTACATTTCCTTTTGTGATTAAAATACGTTATTTTCTAAATGTAGACCAATTCTAAACAACCTTTAAAGCAATATGGTTTGTTTTTTAAGACGCGAATGTTTTATGTTTTAAGTGTGCGAATGTTTTCGAAAAAAGTTGTGGTTTTTGCTGCTCAAAATAAGCAAGAATAAGATAAAATAAGGTATTATGTCTGCGAAAAAAGAAATAAGTGTATCAAAAATGTCTACCTACCCGTAGAAATTTGTTTGAAAAAACAAACAAACTTATTATAAACGTCAACCCACCCGCACATGTTCTTTAAAATAAGACCTTATTTAATAAAAGAAACCACACCTTACACTTTCCAAATGGATCAAAACAATGGTAAATAAATAGCACAAGAACCCAAGTCACAATCAAGTTATCAACATACAAACATCGCACGAGATATCAAAGAAACATGATTTCGCCAAGGGGAGGTAGCACAAGTTGCCGAATGCCGACATGTTCGACTAAGCGAATACGAGAAAAAATGAAAAGGTTGTTGCTCTACGTAGTAGAGCTAAAAATTTAACAGAGCTTGAGAAAGAATATCTCAATTATCTTCAAAAGCCGAGAGATTAAGCGACTATTCAATATCTTTCGATTGTTTCGATGTGTTCGGTAAAATCGATTATCAAATTAACGCAAAAATAGGTTTTATGCATAAATTTGATAAATAAGTCATTGTAATATTTTATTTTATTTTCATTTTTTAACTTATCTCCAAAATACAATATAAGTAGTTGCATTTTTTTCAGTTAATAATTAAATATTTTAATTATGAATGTTTGTATATATTTATTAATTTTAATTAAAACTATTAGTTTTAGTAAGATAAAAAAATTAGAGAAAAAAGTAGATACGATGCTTACATAGCAAATGGGATAAAGGATTGCCTAGTTAATTCCTCCACTAAGGTTAAGGTTAAGGTTAAGGTACTTATGTATATATAAAAACAATATATATAAAGCTTTTGTTGGTATTGTATATATAAAAACAATATAAGGTTAAACTGAACGGGCGTTGAATGCTGCCGGATCTTCTAGAATCTTGAAGATTAGTGTCTTTGACTAAAAGTGTCAATTGGTCAACTAAGTCGCAACATACCAACACCATGTGTTTTTTTTCTTCTAGATACTTTTAACTAAGCGCATTTTGGACCATATAATTATTAGTCTTCACAAGACGTGTCATGATGACTCTAGAACACCAAACATATATGCATCTATTGGTGAAAGCTTTTGTCATTCGTTCGATTAGTATGTAGTCTTGCTAGTTTGGGAAAGGTAAACATAGGTATAGATTAAGTGAACTACCACTGTATTCGTGTAATGCAGCGGTGACAAATATTTATTCTCGATAACTTATCCGTTTTTAAAACAGGCGCAGTGTATATCTTGTCTAAATTATTATGGGTCAATAAAATTTTACATTGATAGTAAAATCCAACAAGAATGTTGACATTATAACTCTATCTTATTTTAATTATATTACGTATTAAAAAAATCCAGAAATTTTTATAAATATAGGTTACATGTTATTTAAATTATAACTCTATGGTTACTTTATTTAATAGTTTTCATTTAGTTTAATATTAAGAGTAAATTAGTAGTTTCAAATTACTTAAGATTAAAAGATTAAGACAAATTACCTAAATTCTTAATAGGATAGTAAAGATACGTGTATATGTTGTTTAAAAAAAATATAAGTATTTAATTAATAGTTATTGTCTATAACATTAAATTCTATGATCCCTCTAATTGTCACTAACTAATAAAATTTAAGAACCCTTACAAATAAAGAGTTAAAAGAGAAATACATTTTGAGCCCACAATCACCACGCTATGATTTCTACCACCATTTTAGTTTCGTCACACTGTGGGAATTTGGTTGACCACCGTATGGTGGTCACCACGCCCCACTCTAAACACCCTAAAAGAAAGAAGCAAACATCATGTGAATTCAACTTTTTTGTGTGAGTGTATATTCCATATTTAATCATTCGTATAATTTGATTACATTTATCTTTTTATAATTTTAGGGATAAAACTAATATATACACATTCATATACTTCTATATGTTTGCTATCAAATAATCTTAACGGTATTTGCCAAAATTTCTTATACTACCTCATCATGTCCTCCTTAATTGAAACAAAACCACATATCATTCTATGAGTTAAACCTTTATTAAAAAAGAAAGTTGAAACTCTCCTAGTAAAACCAGTTCTCTATTCAGAAACAAATATATAGAAGTTGTGCCACACTCTGAAACTTGAGGGATCTAAATATGTTACCCAACCCGAACCAACTACTCTTGCAAGTTGCAAGTTCGAACCACTGATTCTTACGAAAGCCCTGGTATTAACAAAAGGTGATTTTTCGATATGATCAAAAGTGTGAAACCAAAAACAACATACTCAATCTCATCACGATAAAGGTAATATGTAGACAATCATACTTCTATCGGAGAATAGAAATATTGTTTTTCTAAAAAGCAATAAACTGACACAACGTAATGATAGAAACCCTGAAAAACAATATCAACATAATATATATATATTATGATTGGGATCAAGTAAAAGGCAAATTAATGTAAGAGGGATAAGAGGAATTATATAAATGACACGTTACATTATTAACAAAAAGGTATAATAGGTATTATATAAATGACACGTATACCACCAATATGATCATCAATCTTTATCTTTCATAATTTGGCCTTGTGTCAGTTTTTATTTGACGTTCAAGTATTCAATTTTGACTAAGAATCGTTAACATTTCTTGTTAATCAAACTGCTCATAATCACCTCTTATGATTATTATCCCCTACAATAACCCTATATATATATGAAGTTTAGTTGAGAATTGTTCTTAATGCGAGTATCATTTTTAACTATCATTAATGTTAATTAATATAGGTACTTTGGTCACTTATATGTTTACCCAACTGTGAATTACATCTGAGTGGATAAATTATTATTTAATAATATTTGATTTTTCCAAAATATCCTTTACATCAACTCACACACAATCTATTTCAATTTAACAGTTTTGTGTGTTTGTAATTAAAAAACCCATTAAAACTAGAACTACCCATATCTTAATACAATTAGGGTGACTTTTCTAATAAAAAATATACCATCGAATTCATAATTTCATAAATTTTAAAACAACATAGGTCTTGATAGATTTTGAACTTTTTTTGAAAATTCAAACAAATGCTGGCATTTTACAAAATGATCTGCAATCAGATCCAAAATGCATCGATCCAACAACACCAGTATGCATAACTCGTAGCCAAGTAAACATGCATCTCTCTAGAAAGCAGTAGATAAAAATCCAGAAAATGCAAATCAATAGCCTATAGATATGCTAAATAACTAAAAATGAAGAAAATACAACCAAAATGCATCCAAAAACAATTAAAATGCAAATAAAATACTAACCACATTCAACATAAAATGCTCAAACAAAAAATGAAGCTTCCTATTCAAAATGCAAACAAGAGAAGCATATCTACAGCAAGAAATATATTTTACACAAAATTAATCTAATACCACGGCATTTTTAGAACAAAATCTATGCATTTTCAAAATCAAAACTCCAAAAAGTAACAATGGAACGAAAACCATTATGAAGAATTAGCATGTTTGTTGACGATTTAAAATGGTGATATCCTTGATAACCTGCATCTTATTTGCAAAATTAGATCCGGTGGTGGTCAGCATGGAGTGTCGATGAGGGAGATGAACGTCAAGGAAGTGAAGGAACTAAAAAGGGGGTAGTTGCCGCTCATCTTCAAGGAATCGATAGGTGGTGGTCGCCGTTGAGTGTCAGAATCAGAACAAGGCAGTGACCGGCTCCATCTAGTACAAACCAGAAGATGATGGTGGTCGGCAGTGATGTTGGAATCCTAACAAGGTATATTTATACACATTATTATATACATAAGTATATAAAACATATATGTATATAAATATATAAAAGTATATATAAACATATATTGGGACGGGACTGGGTGGGAATAGTGAATATATATCGGGACGGGATTGGGTGGGAATAGTGTGCCCCGGCCCCGAACCCGAAATTGTCATCCCCGACCTGACCCCGAAACTAGTCGGGTTCGGTTTTCCCCATCGGGTTCGGGTTGTTTTGCCATCCCTATTTAAAGATTTTCTTTTAAATTCTTTAAATAAAAAAGGTTATCCTTATTCAAAATATATAGAGTTTATTTGAGAACCATTCTTATTGCGAGTACTATGAGAATAAATATTGCTCCTTGATTTAATAAATAAATAGTTAATAATTTTGACGACTCATTAATAAGGGTACTTCAGAAAATTAAGTCAATCTAATAATGACTCGTCTATCCGGACGTAATTTACAGTTGGGTAAATATATAAATAACCAAAATACCCCTTTTAATAAGCATTAATGATGGTTACAAATAGTAACCACAATAAGAATGGTTCTCACAACAGTATGCGAGTTTACACGAAACTAGCAAGAATATAAGCACAACAGTATGCGGTTTACAAATATAAGGCTATAGTTCCCCTTAAAATACGTTTGTACACAAAAACTCAATTGTCTACGTAGGATGCAACTTGTTTACAAACAACTTGTATAAACAAAATAGACGACCACAATACAAGACTAGGTAAATCAAGTCGTTAACAATAATATTATTATTATTAAATGAAAAACAAAACCTTTCAAGAATGAACAAAATCATTGTTTATTGTAGTAGCCACTCTGGTTAGGAGGGTAAGGAGAAGGAACTGTATACGGAGGCCTTGGAAACGATCCAGGTTGTTGCCCCTGTGCATTGTAGTATGAGCCCTGCCAACCAGGATAAGCAGGCTGACCATACTCATAGCCGCCAGCAGGTGGTGGTTGTTGGCCCTGTTGAGGTGGGTATGGCGACCCTCCATGGTAAAGAGGTGGTGGTGCCTGCTGTTGTGGAAGGGTATAGGGTGGGTGTTGTGAGTATCCTGATGTGGCAGCAGGAGGTGGAGGGCGCTGCTGAGCATACATTGATGGTGGTGGCTGCTGCTGGTGGTGGTAATAAGGTGTTTGAGGGTGGGGTGGGTTAGGTTCTTGCGGGGAAGATGTTCTTTGAGGCGGTGGCCCAGCTGAAGGGTGATTGTAAGTGTTTGAATTTTTACCATCTTGAAAACTGAGACCCGCCATTTGTCTTTGCACGTCTTCAATCATTTCTCGGCATTGTATGCTTCTTGTCATGACAAAGTCACTGCACTGCTGCTTTACACTTGTGATTGCATCCTGTTTGATAAAATAAAAGAATCATTTTTAAATCAAATAAAAAATAAAAATAACAAGATGTCTAGGTCGCCTTAATGCAAGTCCGAATTAAGTAAATAATAACAAAAATATTCATACCTGAAGAGTAACATAAAACTTGAGTCCTTCATTAATATTATCTTTGATTTCTCGATACTTCGCTATGGCAGCTTCAATCTGCTTATAACACTTTTCACAAGCAGCTGGGAAGAAAGTTCTTCAATGGGTCAGCAGAAGTAGCATGTAAACTAAAAGTGTATGGAAAGATTATTCCAGATCTTTGCAATTAAAACAACTTGTAAAATCGACTGTTAAGGGTCTGATCAGACCCTACAAACAAAGGGATAAGGAATTTACATAAATTTACTTCATAAATAACAGTCAATGCAGGGCAGAAGATGGGAATATAATATTACACAACTAATCATTTATTGAAAGAAAACTTCACCTTTGTAATCCTCAATATTGAAAGTGCCAGCAAATTCACGGTTTTGAGCCTACAAACAAGAGAACCAGTTAGATTTTGGGAGAATCAACCGCCTGGATTAATGAAAGATCAAAATATTGGTGAAACTAACCCTAAAAATTTAAATAGATAAAGAAACACAATCCAATAACATAAGCATCATGTATGCAAAAATTGTGTTCACTTTCAGATAATATTTTCTCCAACTACAGTACCAAAATGCAAGGTTGCAAGGTGAACTCAATTCTAACTGAGACTCCAACTACAAAAAAATCATGCACCACACAACAAGAAGAATAATAAACAATACAAAAGACATGGCACAGAGGAAAATAACTGGAGAAAAAACGAGTACCACCAGAAAAACAACAGGGGGTCGGGGTTAAAAAGATGAGATAGAGGTAAAAAGAACACCTGAATATGTAGCAACAATTGCTCCTGAGCCTGAAGATTTTGAGATATTTCTTCACATATATGATTATATTTTGCAGTTTCCTTTCTGAAGAGATCCTCATATGAACCTGTGGACGTCATCAGCTTTGGCAGTATATCATCCTAATTGTAAAAACAAAACATTAGTAACTCGCTGTACAGTTGAGTAATTATAAAATGACTTCGAAAGTACAAATAAAACAAAGAACATAATTTGATGGACCCATCAATTCCAAGAATACTGAAATCAGAGCAGTCAGCCATAAATAGATATAATATTACTTTGAAAACTGAAAATAATAACCAAACTGCATAAATTTATCTCCACTATAGTTAAGCATACCTTCCTCTTCATATCTTTCAGCATGTCTTCCAGACCAGCCCTTTGTGCACCCAGTGTTTCTAATTGCCTCTGCAAAACAAGAAAGAAGACAGAATTAAAAATACTAAAAAATAAGGGAAAGTATAACTAGCTGAACAAGTATTACAATTATACAATACTGCAATGCTAAAGAAAACTGAATGTAACATGTAAAATGTGTATACATAAAATATGACTACATATATGATATGCATGGACTTGATTTGCTCGACACTCTGGTAATTCAAAGCCTTGTAAGTAATAAGTAAGCATTACCAAACTTTGCTTCAGAGTCCCCACTACAGCATCTTCGTTGGCATCCAAAGACATAATTGGCTTAGCCAAGGTTGGAAGGGCCGATTCAATCTAGCAAATAAAAGAATGCATAAATGAATTAACACAAGATAACTCAAGTAAACAAACTTTTTTTGTCAATGAACTCCATCTGAATTTTTGAACAAAAAGTTGTTACAAACATCTCAGCTAAAGTAATGGTCTAAGTATCAATGAGAGTAGCCTTTTTAAAAAAAAGATCTAAGTATCAATGAGAGTACATTCATTCAGCTCTAAAAATACTGAATTTTTGTGCACATATATATTCTCACTACACAGATGCACAAGAGTAACCTAATACCAATTATATAAATTTATATATAAACACACACACTAGTTGATACCAGCACAAAGCAGTGGATAATTATTCTATTTTAATATGATAATATGAGCCATAAAATAAATCCTTAGATTTTATACATCGAGTTACGGGTTCATGGGTTCTAGTTATGTCTTTTTTAATACTTAAAATTAAAATATTTAGTATATGATTGGATACTTAAAATGTTCTTTTTGATATAAATTTTTCTTATTAGATTTTTAACTTATATTTAATATCTTGTGGGTTGGAATTTAATTGTTATAGACTTTATTTCTTTGAAAATATTTTTATTAAGGAAGGTTTAATTATTCAGATGGTATATATCATCTGATCGACTTTATTTAATTTGGTCAATGGTTTCCATTTTGTTTGATATGAGGGGTAAATGGTAACTTCAAATTTCTTAAGGCTGTGTTTCCGAGTTAAAATTAGGTGAGAAAAGAAAAGATTTAGGAAGGAAAATGAATTTTAGTTATGTTCCTATGTTTTTTAGAAGAGAAAAGAAAGGATTTTGGAAGAAAAATTATCCCTTATTTTCTTTCCTAATTTTCCTCCCAAAGTTGGGAAGATTTTGGAAAGAAACCAAAAAAACACTTCATATTTCACTCCTTTCATTTTCTTTCGAACTCAAGAACGCCCAATGACAAAAACTTTTTCCTTTCTCTCCTTTTCTTTTCTCCCGTTAATTTTATATCCTTCCATTTTCTTTCCACATATAACTTAGGAACACAATGCAAAATTAAGAGACTAAGACATTGAACCAAATGTTCAACAATATTGTGTGTGTATAATATTACTTTCAATGTGAATATAATTAAAAGTAAAATATTAATAATATATTATATTATTATAATATACAAAATTATATATATGATAATATTATATATTGATTTTAAGATAAATAAAAGTAAATAATAATAGTATATTAAAAGCAATTCAAAATTAATAATTAATTTAAATAAGCATTACAGATAGAACTCAGATTTTGAATAACACAATTTGAGCCAAAGGTCTTTCAGGAAGTAGTCCCTCTACCACCTGGTAGAGGTAGATATATAGGCAACAATTTATCCAATCAGTTCAAGAAAACTTACCGGACGGCGATCTAAGATAGACATGAGCGCCATATTGTCTCTCACTGAGCGTTCAATTTTACCATCACTCTCTGCAGCTTGCTTTAAATTTGCTGCAAACCTATTTAACCGATCCTGCAAGTTTTTTGTGAGTGTACTAGACTGAGGCCTGGTCCACCGACTCCCAAATTGACTTCTAAATTGTGCATCTTCAGCTGCTTCTTTCTGAAGAAGCTCCTCAGTCTGCACTAACAATTCATGGTTTACCCTCCTTAAATCACGAAGCTGTTGAAGCTCACCTTCTAAGCCAGCAGGACCCCCACTAATTTGAACTGCCTCAACATCTTCCCATAGAGCTGCTGGCAATACAGAATGTCCTTCCAAAGCAAGAATTGAATCAGGCAAGTCCATTTCCTTAAGGCTAACTCGAGCAAGCTCGCTACCTTGCTGCAATCTTTCAGCCTGAGTTCTGATGATGTCATCAACCATTTCAGTGTACCTTGAAAGAGCCTTTGCACTGCTGTCAGGAACAAGACTTGCAAACATCTTCTCTCTGCTTGCATCCAACACCTCGTTCATGTTCAAAGGCTTAACCATTGCAAATGCAGGAAGAGGTGCTAAAGAGCTTGCTGGAGGAACCCTCATAAGGTACACTCTGTCATTCTCCTTCATAGCCCTCTCTAGATTACGGTTAAGATTAGTCTCTAGTTTATTAATTGCATCAAGAATTTGTTGTGCAGCCCCTCTTGGAGATGATTTTTTGGCATCAGTTAAAGCACCTATACCACTCTTCAACCGTGCGATTTCTTCTGCAATCTCTTCCTTCTCATGAAGCTCTAAACTATATCTATAACAAGCCTCTGCATAGAACAACGCTGCCTTCAGCTGAACATGTGACAGCCATGTCTTGTCAAAGTGCTGAGTGAGAGGTGCAATATTTAGGGCAGCTAGGGCTTCTTCATAATAGAGACCCACCTATATTTGAATAAATTGTGGTTGTGTAAGACTGTCAAGCTTCAAGAATGCATGAATATCCTTCTTTGTGACATCATATGAAACTTGAATTTAAACTATATCAAGTCTATTAGATAGAAGAAACCCAGTTGAATTTCAAGCGGACAAATCACGTAATGGTTCTTGATAAGCCTTGATCACTACTAAATTATGATGAAGTAGTTCATAATGCTTAAAGATCAACACAAGTACATGCAATTTAAACAAGAAATTAACCAACAAATTGATTGACACTGACCTGTCTGGAAATCTTGGAACAAACCCCGGGGGTACTTCCTTTAGCAATGGTATTCTCAAACACACACTCCTGCGCTTGAGCCAGCATCAGCCTCTCCAACATCCCCGCACACTCCACAGAAATATCCACCGTCGTCGAATTCCCAATAGACGCCTTGGTAGCCGCATTATCCCTCAAAAACGCAAACGCACCGGCGGCAGCAATAAACGAGTGCGACGCCTGCCGTCTCCCTTCCACCGTAGACCTATCGAAAGTCAAACCAATCTGACTATGTACCGCCCCCAAATTAAACAAAATCGCCGCCTTCTCCAAGTGAATGTTCTGTTGCGACGCCTTGTTCTTGTTCTTGAACGCGTCGTGCCACGTGAAAGTCACGGAGTTGACATGGTCCTTGTCGGGGGAGATCGGGAACCTCGATTCGACTGCGGTTAGGGCTTTGAAGTAGTTCTGGAGGAGATCACGGCGGGAGGGAAGGGAGTCAGCAGCGGATGAGCGTTCGATGCTGTTACGCATCTCTTTTAGGGTTTCAAGGTCGTCATCGAGGTTTTGAGCCTCGCGTTCGGAGTAATTAAAGACTATGTAGTTGCGGAGAGGTCGGTAGAGATCGACCGCGACGGTCTTCTTCTCGTAGATTGCGAGCATGATGTTCGTCGCCGACGACGAAGACGACGCCGGAGCAGCCATGATCAATGACGGATCGTAAGATAACGAAGATTACCAGGTCAATTAGATGCTTGATTTGACACAGATTACGGCAACTGTGTGTGAGTTTTCTTAGGTGTAAAGGAAACCGGAGACTATTTATTGGAGAAAAAATATTGACGCGTTTAAATAACAGGAAAATATCTATAAAAATAACTAAACTATATTTTATTAAAGTGGTTTTATAGTATTAGTAATAGTAATGTTAGCATTACGGATTATTTTTTCTTATATAATATACTAAATTTTATAAATGCGAAAAGGATGTGAGGTGTAACGTCTCATTTTATAAAAACTAGTATTTAAATAAAAACATGTCCAAAAGATTCACATATAGTTTAGAAATGTAAACGGAAGCGTATTTATAACAAAATCTAAAGATTGTTTCAAAAGAAAACATACTTAAAAGTACGACTGAAGTACTGTTGTAGTTCTTATATTACACAAAAGGCGTTAATTGTTTCAAAGAAGTTGAGTGAAAAGTGGTTAAACGGAAGCTTTGTCCTTGCCTTTGCTACGACCTGCAAAACATTTTAAAAACAGTATCTGATAAACTACGAGAGCTTAGTGAGTATGTCAAACTAATAATCATATAAACACACGTATAAGATCATAAAGAGATACCACACGTATGTCAGGCAATCAAAGTTAGCCTCTAGTTCTAGGCCCAGGGCAGCAACATAGGTCACAATATTGTACCACATCTTAGCCTTACTGCACATAGCAGTATGCTAAACAACACATATGAGTAATACATGCATAATATTCTATCATGATAACACACATGCTGTATATATGAATAATAGTCTAGTAAACTCACCTTGTAAGCTGTAATGTTATAATTCAATCCACAAGAAATTATGGTTCAGTGAAAACGTCCATGATTAGTCTCTACAGGTATAATATCAATAATATATTAAACATATGCTGAAACTTAAAAAATAGAAACTGAACAGGGCAGGGCACGCTCGTACCTTGTTATAGGCACGCCCGTGCCTGTGTGGGGTGACTTATGGGTCCGACTTACAAAACTTTGAGTCGTATGACTATGAAGGCACGCCCGTACTTAGGCATGGTATGCCCGTGCCTTTACCCCAAAGCACGGGGGTACCTCGTGAACTAGGGTTAGCCACGAGGCCTTAGGCACGCCCCTACCCTTCTTGGGCACGCCCGTGCCTCCCTCTGGTTTGAACCAGTAAGTCGGTCAGCTTGCTGTTAATGCCAATTTCAAACCAAAACTCAATTACAATCGATTAAAAACTTCATATGAGTGATTCCTTACATCCCAAACAGCTAGTAAACAATATCTAACACCAAAATAACATGTTTTGATTCTTGAATCAATCATTGACCCACTTGATCCATAAGAACACTTAAAACAACCAACAAAACTTACCTTGATGATATAGTACTTGCTATAATGATAATAAGATGCTAAATCCTTGCTGTTCTTGATTGAAGTAGAGAGAAAGGAGACTATATGCTGCTCACGTATGTAAGTATGTATGTTGTGTTTGTGTTGCAATACTTCATATGAGAAGTCAAAGTAAAAAGTCCATATATATCTACAACTATAGCCTAATTACAGAAATGGTCCCTGCACTTGATTAACTTTTATTCTGATAGTTTTGGCCCCTCAAGTTTTATAAACACATCTAATCCTATATAGGCAACTCATATTACACATATAGCACTTGTTATTTATTTAAATGAATTTCTAACCTTGGGTGTTACATGAGGTGTTTCCATAATTACAAATATTTAAATGAGTAAACGATGAAATGAATAAACTAAAGTTTCAATTGCAAATAAGTATTGAAATAATTAACATATTTAAAGTAAGTATTGAAATGATTTACATATTCATCATTTAAGGTGTTTGTAAATATAAGAGCAAAATATATCATGTCTGTAACATGCACAAACCCGAGCTAGTCTTTAGCGGTTTGGCAGTATGTGTTTATGTGTGTGTTTTAATATCTTGACTATGTGGTTATATTAATTAATTGATATTCATGATAATTAAATATGTATGCATGGAGTAAGTATGTGCGTATGTATGTTTGTGTGTATGTGTGTGTAATGAATTATAAGATATTTGATTAAGCCACCTCATGCTTAATTTTGAGTGAAAATGTATGTGTACATGTATATGGATTGAGCTAAAGGAATTCACCTCCTAATTTCTCAAGTATCTTGTGTGTGTACAAAAGTGTATGCTTACCTCTTGTTGAAGAAACCTCAAGAAGAAGAAACTTGAATTTTGGATTTGGAGATTTTGTTGTTTGATAAATCAAAACTAAGGTTAGATTATGCTTCTAACATGATTACGATCATTTTGATATACTTTGTTGCTGGATTTTATGGATATATACGAAGAACACCATGGATGAAATTTGTATGAAACTTGCTAAATGGGTTTTGTAGAAATTGATGTTTTAATTGGCTTAAAGGTGTTCTTGATGATTGTTGACATGTTATATGAAGTTTATACATGTTTTGGTAATGTTTTTAGTAAGTTTCAATTACTGGTTATGGTTATTATTGAGTTTTAATCGGCTGAAAGTTGGAGAAGAAGAAGTTGAAAACTGATTTTATCGAGTTCGGGCGCGACCTAGTTTGGTTTCGAATTCAAAGTTGTTATTCGAAGTAGCCGTTTGAAGTTGCTGTTTGAAGTATCCGCTCGAAGGCACGTCACGGCGCGACGCAAGGTTGGTCGCGGTGCGATCCAGCTTTTGACCATCAGACCTCGTATTCGAAGGAAGTCAATTCGAAGAAAGGACTGTGAACTCGAAGGCGCATCACGACGCGGCGTAGTGTTGGTCGCGGCGCGACCCATGAATTTCAGTAGGAAGCTTGTTTGTTGTACTTTGATGTTGTATGCTATGTGTATATTGTTATATGAAGTTAATATGTTATTCATGAGCATATGAGATATAAATATATGTGGGTATATATATATATATGAATCGGAAACTAATTTCGGTGTTGCTGTGTTTTCAGAAAACACAAAGACTTAGTGATATTAGATATCTGAGTGTTGCGTTTGAGATCAAGAGGTGAGTGGATGCTAACTCACGGATGGTAAAGGTTATGATTGATATGATTGATGTGATGCATGCGTTTGTGATTGATAGACTGTTGAGTATGATGATTGTTGATTGTATATCTGTTTGTGTGATTATTTGGCCGATACGTGCTAGAGGGATGATATCGAGTATCGTTTGAGAAGTCAGCTATGCGTGGAATTGGGCTGGGCCTGATCGCTATTGGTTGAGC
>JAUEJL010053739.1:0-20232 GCA_032274825.1 Drosophyllum lusitanicum
TTTTGTTTATTTGTAATTAATGGTCGTGTATTCAAGTCAACAAGTAACACCAAACTTTTGTAAATCTGATACAGCTTCCGCACAATGTTGTAAACAAATATATAAACAATGTTGTTTCTGTTGGAATTTAAAAAGTTTAAATTTGTACCAAAATTCAGGATGTTACATATTAAGTAATAAATTTTTTATTAATTCTATTCCGTTAGCTAATATTTATTTTTAGAAAAAAATTAAAAACATTATCTCTTGTTCTCTCAAAATGACTAATCATATAATGCCCTACACAATCATCAACCATCACACACACACACACACTCTTATAAAACATCATTCTCTCAACTCTAGATTCTAACGACCGCCTCCCTCGTATCTTCACTCATATAATGCATCTGATGTGTTTTATTTGGGTTGATTTTGATTTCATCCATCTTATTTCTTTGTTTGTTGCAACACTATTTTGATTGTGTACATTGTAACACTATTTTGATTGAGTTCATTTTGGTGGGCGAAAATTATTTTATAATTATTTAATAGTTAAATGATATTTAAATAATTAAAATTAAAAGAAGATTAATAAATAAACCTATAAGGACAATTTAGTTCTTTCAAGTAAATGAGGAACCAATAAATGTAAAAAAGTTGGGTCGGGAGGATCAAATTCGTAAGAATCACAACCAATGTACTAAATCTATGATTTTGATCAAACCAAAGACAAAAAAAATGTAATTAGCTCATATTTTATAAAGCCAACATATTCTTTACTTTGATATTAAACACTACAACTTTTTCATTAGTTTTAAAATAAATTGCATTTTTTATCCCTATGATTTGATTATAATTACAAAATACAAAATTTTCCACTCAGGTATATTTTTTACAGATTCAATCCATCTTGAACAGAAACTTTTGCAGTTAGGTCCCTTCTCACTTAAATACTTAACCGTATGTTAAAATTTATATATGGCCATGTTATCCAATGCCTAGCGAATGATGAAATGGCTGTCACAACTAAGAAGGATGCAAATAACAAAGGAATTGAAACTTTATAGAAGGTTCATGAAATAGTATTTTATTCGTAACAAAAAAAATCCTCTTTAAAACCAAAAACTTAAAATACAGGAGAAGTAGACAAATGACCTTGCTAGGACATGGAAATAGATTAAGAAACAATTCCTCATTGTTTATTAAAAATAACATCAATATAATGAAAATATCCTAAAATTTGTAAAAAAGAAAATCTATTATTTTGAGCGGTTAACGATTTTAATGGTTAAAAATCACCCTCAGTCATAACAAGGGTAAATTTTTTGATATAAATATTAGTAAATAGTTATAATAATGAATTAAAGTGGTATTCTTAATGGTTAATTAGTTTTAATGTCATTGTAATAATACAATTTGTAAACTAAATATGATAGATAACAATAGATAATTAAATATGATTAAAATTAAAAAATTTCAAGGACTAAAGCGGAAATGCATAGCAATATGAGGGATCAAAAGTGTAATCTTCAAAATGGTAAAATGGTTATTTATAAATTTTTAACTAGTTAACTGATAGGAGATTAATTTGTAAGAGTTCTAAGTCGAGAACTGAATTTGAAAAAAAAAACTATAAAGACAAAGTCCGTAATTTCAATTAAACCACATGGATAAAAATATAGTTTACTCTTAATTTTATTTGCTAGATTACATGCTTGTTTATTACTGTTAAGATAATCTTATAAATCAATAAAAGCGAAGTATCATTTGTGTGACCAAACTCAAATTGATATTTAGTATCTAAGGGGTCGTTTTGTTAAAATAGAATGATTAACTACTAAGTGATTCTATGGCCTGAATAATTCAAAGGTTCTGAATAAAACTACCTCTGAATGTGACATGTTTTTTTATAAGGATTCTGAATAAATCATCTAAATGAATCAAATTACTATTTTAACCTTAATATTAATTTATTATATTATAAGATATGATATGATTTTTTAACAAAGCAACGTGTGAAAGAATGTGTATTAAGGTAAAATACTTGATGCATAATCATTCATAATGTATTTTAAGGTGGAATAATTAAGCAGTGTTCTTCAGTTTCATTCAACATAGTCTTCGTTTAGAGGTGACAATCAAACACACTGAATGCTTTCAGTATTGAACGGTTCCATTCAGCAGCAAAACAACATCATCTAAGGTTCAAGAATCGTTTCTTATGATTAACATCCTGTTCTTAGCTATGTTATATATGCAACCTATGAGTATACTGTCATCTCATGTGTTAGACATTGATTAAGTCGTTTCATGAACCTATAAGTCCTAAAACGTATGATCCTAAAATATGTTCATGGCTAAATAGTGAAGAGACACATAGTATTGGTGATGGTTAAAAACCAATTAGTGGACTTATATAATCTACTTAAGAAATAGGGAATACATATCCATTTTCACTAAATCTTACATATTACATTATTTTCTCTCTCATCTCATCTAACTAACCAAGAAAATACTCACTGCATTATTCTTTTTCTAATTTTTCGCTCTCTCTCTCTCTCTCTCACAAACAAACAATCAATCTCTCTATCTCTATCCTCCCTTCCGCTCGACATGACTACTCCAAGAAAATGCATCTCAGCAACACCAATTAACACCGGGTTGGTGCTCCCTCAAAACACCGATCACCAATCCACTCTTGAGTACGGACATAAATTCCTATTTCTGATAACTTTACAATAATGATCAACTTCTTTTATACTATGACATCACATTTCAACGACACAAATTAACACCGGGCTATGGTTTGCAATTTCATGTATTTCATACTTTTTGGTATTTTTTAACAACTTGTTAGTTTGTTTTAATAATGTTTATTATCGTAAAAAGAAAGAATTAAAAAAGAAGTAAATTAATACTATCCGTTAAAAATTTGAAGAATATTATATAAAACAGATTTCATTTATAAAGTAGGACCAAATTGAAATAATATTATTAGCACGAGGCCAAAAATTCGAAAAATGAAATTTGTCCGCAAGTCCCGCAACCTTCCATAGCCGAAGCAGAAGAAGCCACCAACTTTCTTTTCAATCGTCCTTCTCTACGTGACGGCCTCTAGCGTCACCGTCACGCCCTCCTCCGCCACGTGTCATCTGAGCTTCCACTGACCTCAGATAACCTCATCCCCGATCCCAGGGCACATATATAAAACAAGCAATTATAATAATATATCTCAATCTCACCTTGAGTTGCGTGTTTTTGTCAACCGATGAAATTCAATCTCGTTCGAATTTGATTCCAAATAAAAAAACCCTATATCTTCGTCGGAGGTCAATCTCATCACCGGAGAACCATGGATCACGCCGCCGATGCTTTCCGGACGGATTTGATGACCATAACTCGGTTTGTGCTGAACGAACAGTCGAAACATCCGGAGTCGCGTGGGGATTTCAGTATTTTGCTTAGTCACATTGTTCTTGGTTGCAAGTTCGTCTGCGCTGCTGTTAATAAGGTCATTTTACATCTCTCCTGTTTAATTAATTTCGTTAGGAAGGTTTCTTTACAAGCGATTCACCTTTTGATCATCATATGACACGATCGAGGTCGAGTTATTTAATGCAAGTTTGAGTTATTTGCATTTTTGTCATGAAAAATTTGAAACACACACAAAATTAAGCACTGTGGCAATTTTTTCTCTGCAAGAATCATGGACCTTGCTTACTTGTAGGTTTTTTTTAGCTGAACGTGATATTATAATTTCGTTATTTTTATAACTCTACACCAGTCTAATGATAATTACTATTGTTTGAACCGCAGAAGTCTGAGAAATTCACAGTTATATATTTCCATCGAAGTGTTTGATAAATTTTTGAAGCATTCTCTTATTAGAGAGAACTGTCGTATTCACATCTATGCAGGGTGATTCTAGTTGCAAAAAAAGTGTGAATTTGTCTGACTTTAACTCTTCAAAAGTTTATTGAACGCTTTAATGGAGTTATATAGATGTGAATTTTGTGAATTTGTCAAGTATATGATTTATGATTCAGAGTTTCAGACTCTAAAAGTTGATTAGTTTCATGGCTCTGACCAACGTTTATATTCTTATTCGATCCTTATTCTATAATCATTTGAGTGATTTACTTTGCAAACCATAATGAGTTTTTTTGCTTAGAAATCAAGGTTCTTGGGGTGTCAACAACACACCACTTGTACAAGAGGAATTTTGGACTAAAAGCGTCAAGCACTGCATGGTTTTACCTTTTCTTCTTTGTTTTTTTAAAACTTTGTCTAAAATGTGATTCTTAAGGAGTTTGTCTTTTTTATTCGAATATTGATGGTTTCCTTACATCTAGAAATCAAGTGCGGTTTTCCAGTTTATTACTCTTGCATCAAAATAGTATCATAGTACACTCGACTCCCTAAATTGGTTACCCCCTTACATTAACGATTTCCAAAAATATTTAGCTCTCTTTTGTGTTTGTGCATTTTGGGTGGGGGATTCTTTATTTGTTCCGCAATTTTTGTGTGACAATAGATGTTGCGACTAACTTCTAGTTTAATTGATCATAAACTAGTTATCTTGCTAATTCCAAAGTTAATATGCTAATTGTTTCAGAAATTAACCTATGGAGTTGCTAAAAAAACAAAGCCAATGTTCTTGATCGGCATTCTACTGTGGTTAACGTCATGCAACACATGATATTTAAGATGTTTGTTCTTATAGTTTATAGTTTGCTTTTGCAGGCGGGTTTGGCAAAACTCATTGGACTTGCTGGGGAAACCAATGTGCAGGCAAGATAACAAAGAACACTCCTTAGAAAGTAGAGGTGGCAATTTGACCCATTTACTTATGAATGGGTCGACATGGGTTTTGTTTTGTCTCAAACAGGTCAAGCAAAAATTTTTAGCAAAATTGGGAACAGGTCGAATGGGTTGATTAGGACAAATTGGTTGAAAGGCGCCAAAATTATACTTCTAATGCATACAAGCTCTTAATTCGTGTTTATTCATAGGTTTAGATATCATTGTAGTTATTTTTTTAACTAAAACATTATTTATGTATAAATATTGGACGAAAATGTGTTTGCGGGTCAATCCTACCTGGGCCCATTTGTTTTGGTATATACTACAAAATGACCCGTTTTAATGTGAGCCTATGACCAGTTATCCAACCTGCCGATCTTGCCACCTCTTTTTCCAGTCATCATTGCAAAAATCTTTGCTCAGATGTTTTGTTCCTGTTCTGGTTTCAGGGAGAAGAGCAGAAGAAATTAGATGTTCTGTCAAATGAAGTTTTTGTAAAGGCTTTGGTCAGCAGTGGCAGAACAGTGAGTATTTGTAAACATTTTTTCACTTCATATTTGTACTGTTTTCCTTAAATGTTTCAACACATTCTTCTTCCAGTGCATACTTGTTTCTGAAGAGGATGAGGAAGCAATAATTGTAGAACCATCCAAGCGTGGAAAGTGAGACCACATTCCTTTATAATTAATTGAATCATAAACTCCATTTTG
Source organism: Drosophyllum lusitanicum (assembly GCA_032274825.1). Classification (NCBI taxonomy): domain Eukaryota; kingdom Viridiplantae; phylum Streptophyta; class Magnoliopsida; order Caryophyllales; family Drosophyllaceae; genus Drosophyllum; species Drosophyllum lusitanicum. The sequence goes on from JAUEJL010053739.1 coordinate 5,496, forward strand.
CCATTTTTTGTTCTTATATTTCTCTTTAAATTTCACTTATTTCAAGAAACTGTATGCAAATTATGCAGGTATTGTGTTGTTTTCGATCCACTTGATGGATCCTCAAACATCGACTGCGGTGTTTCCATAGGAACTGTATGACACCACTATTTCAACTTTTATGTTTATTTCTTTTAATGTTTTATGAATTTTCTTTTACATATATACTGAAAGTTCTTCAAGAAAGCTTGATTTTGCAGCGTGATAAATTGACTTCCTTTCATCTAGATTTTTGGGATATACATGATAAAAGATGGTGACGAGGCACGTTTAGAAGATGTACTTCAGCCTGGAAAGAATATGCTGGCTGCTGGATACTGCATGTACGGTAGCTCTTGCACGGTGAGAAAAATCTTATTTCTTGAAGTTAAAATGTCTTTGGGTGACTATGATGTTTTGATTAAAGAATATCCTGAATTGACCCTTGGGTGACTATCAGTAATATTCTTATTTGTTGAATATAATGATTTAGGAAGTTTTATGCATTGAAATACCCTTGGGTGAACTACTGACTATCATCCCTTTTGACCTGTTTCCTTTTACCTAGTTTCTCTGTTTTTCTTTTTTACCTGTTTGACCCTTCAAAGGGTAGAGCTATCCTGAATTGACTTATTCACTTACTCTTTTATATGTATTGACTAAAGTACTAAACACATTCTAACCTTTTTCACTTGGGTAGTAAAGAAACTCGTACAACAAATGTTATGTGAAGTTCTTGAACTAATTTGATTCCTGAATAGAACATTTATTCTGTTACTTAATTTACTCATTGGGATCTATACATTCTTGTTCAGCTTGTGTTAAGCACCGGATCTGGTGTGAACGGATTTACTCTTGATCCATCCCTAGGAGAGTTTATACTCACCCACCCTGACATTAAGGTAAGTCCCTGTTCAACCTTTTGTTGTTGTATATGGAGACTTCTTCTAACACCGTCCTATACAGATCCCAAAGAAAGGAAAGATTTATTCAGTTAATGAAGGAAATGCAAAGAACTGGGATGGTCCCACCGCAAAGTATGTCAATGATGTTATGTCCCTTTCCCATTGGTGTTTTTATGACACCCTCCCCCCCTCCCCTTTTCTTGTTTCAATTACATTTTTTGAGTTTCAGGTTTGTGGAAAAATGTAAGTTCCCCAAGGATGGTTCACCTGCAAAATCTTTAAGATATATTGGAAGGTACTTGCATGGTTGAGATTTGAAGCTTTCTTGATCTATTTGTGTTGATACCACTCTATGTTATCCAATCCGTTCCTTTGATTATTTTTTCTTCTTTCAAAATTTTAAAGGAAAATCACGATTAATAACGACAGACTTTCACTTCATTTCAAACTCTGCTGCCATTGTAATGGTACTTTTTGAAAATTTATATTGGTTAACTTTTGAGTGAGAAATCTGTAAAATGCTGACGTAATTGAATGATTTCCATAACATTTATTTAGTCTTGTTAGTTGTTACTGTTTTTGACAGTTGTATTGTTTGTATAATGGGATTTAAAAGTTAAACGATCAAATTACAAGTGAAAATGACAATGTGTTGCTAGTTGTTGCAATTTGCTAAAGTTATAGTTTGTATTTTTACCTGAATTAATGCTTTTGCTTTCAAAAACAATATTTTTGTCATTATTCTGAATTTAAAGCATTGCCAGGACCACAAGGTGTCCAAATTGAACAAATATTTGTCAAAGACAATATTTATGTCATTATTTTGAATCTAAAGCATTACCAGCATCACAAGGTGTCCAAATTGAACAAATATGTATACTAATTTGTTATGTTCTGTTCATCTCCCCGTTGTAAAGCTTTAGTGATTAGGCATATATTGTTATTATGATCGCTGCAGGATTAATCCACAACATTTATTCAAGTCCTTTCAGGAAAACCAGTTTTGTGTTTTTGTTTCATGTGGCTTAAATCCTTTTTCTTACTATATGTTACAGTATGGTTGCTGATGTTCATCGCACCTTACTTTATGGGGGTGTGTTTTTGTACCCTGCTGATAAGAAGAGCCCGAGTGGAAAACTAAGGTACATTTATTGGAGCAGACATTCTTTAAAAAAATATAATCTTAATTACTTTACAATCGTTTGTGTTGCCACTTGGTTTCAACTTTCAATGTATGCAAAACAGGGTTCTCTATGAAGTCTTTCCTATGTCGTTCTTGATGGAACAAGCTGGAGGACAGTCATTTACTGGAAAGGAACGGGTAAATTGTTTTATTTACTAGAGGTTATTAATATTCACAAACTTGAAAAGAATGGAAGTGCTGGTTGGCCAGCCTGACCCGACCCCGACCTGTTTTGACTTTTGACCCACACATAAAAGTTACCTGTTCTCCTTTTACATAAAATCATTTTGACCCGTTATGGTTCCCTCATCCATTTTCCACATGTAGGTCATAATACACATTTCACTGTCGGTGGTCTGTTTTGAAGCTCTAAAATCAAATTCTTTGCTAGAAAATAGAAGCCCGATTAAAATAAATAAACCTAATACATTTAGTCAGCAGGCTCTTGACTTGGTCCCAAAGAAGATACATGAACGATCACCGATATTCTTGGGAAGCTATGATGATGTCGAAGAAATCAAAGCACTGTATGCAGCTGAAGAGAAGGCGTAAAGAAAAAGAGTGTCAAGTAAGGCAAATTAACTTCATCTCAACATGCTGTTCTTGTGCAGTAGTATTTCTCTGTTCATAAAACCATGCTACTTTCCTTCATATTTGTAATAAAAATTCCTTCTATTTACTTGTCTTGCGCTTTAGGCCAAGCCAAGATAATCCATCCAAGGATGGATATCTACAAAATGGTCGGAATTTTAATATTTGATATTTTTTCTATAGCGTTTACCATTTCTAAAATCTAACAGTTTTTCTTATTTATATTAATATTAATTCTTTTAATTTTATTTAACAATTTCTACTAGTTACATTAATTTCTTTTAGTTTTGTGTATCAAATATCATTTTTGTGATTTTTTTCAATACCGAGTTTTCTTTTTCTTAAATTAAAAAAAATGTTTTTGGCTTACAATTCAAGGGTTTATGGATTATGGACGTGTGTGTATATGTTTGGTCTTAGATTCTCTGAGTGTTTGTTTCTAGATGTTTGTGTTTGTGTTTGCGCGTGCGTGTATGATGTTGACTAGTGGTGACTGGTGAGGGCCAAGGAGAAGAGAGATCATGGGTTAGTGAAGGTGGGGAATGGTTAATGCAAAATTAGTTTTAAGTTTTAAGTTTTATTTAAAAACTATAAAGTTCATATAAATAATAAAAGCTTTCTAAATGATATGGATATGTTAGCATCGGATTGGGTAACTAGTCAAAACATGCTATTATAAAAGAAGTATTAAATGAGTTCGGGTCAAAACGGATATTATAAAAATGCTAAATAAAAAACATCATTAAATTGAAATTGATTTCCATAAGAACAAAAATGCAAAAGGTGCAAATAGTTTTATACAAGAATACACAGATATAGAAGTTGAACTGTATTTTTCTTCATCTTTGAGGTAAAAAGCAAAAACAAAAAAAGAATTGCAAAACATATTGAACCATGTCGAGACCTAACGAGTAAAAAGTTTTCTAATGCAAAAAATAAGTTAGTATGATACACATAATAATATTTGTTCATTACTTAATTACATTTTCATACAATACCCTAAAAGACGACAGATTTTAATCTTTTATTAGCTAAAAAAATGCTATTATGAAAGTAAATATTAAATTTTGACAATGTCCCTGTTTGAATAAAATTTTAAAACTTTGGTTGTGGCGGCAATGGGTGGTGGTCGATTTATACATAGAAGTGATCAATTTATTATAGCTCCCTAAACATGAAGAAACTAAAAATATTGCTAATGGAATGTTTTTTGAGCTCCTATAGGATGACTCTTGATTTCATCCATTTGTAATGTGTTATAAGGGTGTCATGTGGTAGCTCCTGCGTAATGTGTCTTGCTGTGCCTTGCAGGGATTGAGTATCCTGCAGCACAGGGGGTAATGACTAGGGTTCTTGCAAGGGTTCGATATGACTAGGGCGACAATAACTATCTGCTTTTGCATGTATTTCTTATTTATTTATTTTTGTTTATCCCTGATTTCTTGTTTGTTTGTTTTTTTCGTTCGTTTTTGCCTCTACATGTATAAATGGATGGTCTATCTAGTTTGGTAATTCGTGTTGTATATTTGATTTGTTTCAGGTTTAGTCATTTACTTTTGTGTTCGATCATCCCATTTGTTTGTGGTTTGTTCATCCAATTTGGTAAAATGGCTTTCTAGTTCAATCATTTAAGTAATTGTCGTTGTATATTTGATTTTTTTTTAATTTTTTGCTGTTGTTTCCCAATTGGTTTAGTAACCGGTGTTTATCTAATTTACCTATTTTCTGCATACTTCTATAAGTTAAACAAGAAATTACAAAATAATAAGAGAGAGGTTATTTAGTCATTTGACATATATTCCAATTTTATTTGAACAGCCAAAACACAATTAGATTTTTTACTGTATATCTGATATCATCTAGTTTTTAGTTGGATCTTTGTTGGAATTGGAATTTAATCGAATCCTTCACACGTGAGATTTTATAATCCCTTGGGCATTAAAATGAAATAAAAAAAATCATTGTAGTACCAAAAAAACATCAAATATATCATAAAACCCTCTTCCTCTTTGTTGTTTATCATAGATGTCACCTTCCGTTACATATGGCCATGATCTTTTGTACTTGGTTCAAGACTTAAGAGTAATAACAAAAGGTATTATCTTGCTGTACAAAATAAAGATGTCACACTCACCGTTGCACCTTTGATCATCTCTGTTGTTGGTTCCTTTGTCACACTTTTGTTGCCGTCACATCTCTCTGTCGCACTGTCGCTCACATCTCCATCGATTAGGGTTCATTAGAAGCATCAACATCTAATTCTAATTCCAATTCCAGTTTCTAGTCCTTCATGGGAATTATATGAGTAAAATGATTAATGTGAAACAATAATAATGAAAAAAAATACATTCCTACAAAGTGTTTTGTTAGACCATCAGGGGTGGGTGCGGCATACATTCTGTATGCTGATTTGGAAGTTTGGTACCGAGGGAAACACCACCCCCAGCCTTCGGTACCGCTGAAATTCTTAGGTATTCGGTGATGGAATGCCGATGGAGAGAGGAGAGAGTGAGGAGAGAGAAAGAGAGAAAAGAAGAGAGAGGAGAGAGGAAAGAGGAAATGGGGTATTTTTTTAAATAAAAAATCTTTGAAGCATACAAAGCGTGGGTAGTACGGGGGTTTAAGCATGCTTGAAGTATGAAATTGTTATGTTGATGTGACGCTGATGTGGTACTGAAGCATGAAATGCTTCAAGGCATGTACACCCCATGCTCTTAAGAAGTTATTAAGTATAAACTTTAACATACTAAAATACTTGCAAGTTGCAACTTCTTTATCCAAAAACATTTGGGCTTGAGCGCTATCCTATGTTTTTAGAAAAACAGTAATTGGGCCTAACCCAACTTCAAAATTATGCCGACAGACAATATTACCATTTTTTTCATAGTCCAAAAAACCATCTTTACAAATAGATTTGATAAATTATACAACTTATGATATTTACATCTTTACAAATTCGTTATCAGTTATTTCTATCAACATGTTCGAAGGTAATATTGTCCAACTAATCACTTTTTGTTATATATGATAACTTATAATTATATACAAATATGTATATAATAACTTGTAACCTTTTTATCCCATATTCGAAAATAGATTTGGGCTTGGGTATACCCCAGCTTCAATTAAGCTACATGAAGAAAAAGCAGAAAATGTTGCAATTTTTTTTATGGTTCAAATGTGTCGATAACTTAAACATTATTGCACAATAGTATATGAAACATGTTAGGTCCGAACAAAAGTGCATGTTAGGTCCGAACAAAAGTGCAAAAGAAATGTTGGTCAAGAAACCACGGGCGGACCCAAATGGTCCGGAACGGTGGCATGTGCCACTAGTCGGCCGAGCATATGATATAAATTTTTTTGAGGTTTTTAACACGTGTTACCAGTTAAATTTTAGGGTGCCACAAGTGACTTTTTCATGCTACAATAACTTGATTAAAATTCTAAAAATATTTTATACATGATTTGGGCTATTAATAATAATATAAATTTGGCTAAAAACGAACGACTCACTTTTCTGGGCAGTTGTTGAAGTCTTGTTATCTATTTAACAATAAAAAACTTGATTAACGTGACCCGAATATCCAGAAACCCAAAAAAAATCACAAGAAAATCCTAAATTTCAAATTGTCTTATTTTTGTCATGGTGACACCAATCATCAAAAATCCTGAATCTGCCATTACAAGAACCTCGTTGTCACTTAACCTAATAACTTGGTGGCTAGAGACATGAAACACTGATTAGAGATGAGTGGTTCAAATAATTGTCTCATGTTTGTAGGTTGTAGGGTTTTACGTCTTTCATATTGGCAAAGAAACAGGTGGTGGGGGCTTCCATAGAAGATGCCATGTAATATCAAAAAGGACAAATTGTCAAGAAAGGTAATATAAATATTGAAATTTTCCCATAAAGGTAATGTCTAATTTTTAAGCCAAGAAAGTATTCTAAATTTCAATATTTAACAAAAAAAAGGATACTGTGACATGCTGAATGCTTAGTCAGTAGATTAAGAGTGTCGAAATTTATCGATAAAGATAATGTCTAAATTTTGAAGTCAAGAAAATGATGAAATATTTCAATCTGTGATAAAAAAAAGTATGGTGACTAACAGTGACTATTTGGGACGGGTTTTTTGGTTATCGTGTTCGTGTCGGTTACAATGTAATATTTTTTTCGACATTTATATTACCTTTTTCGGCAATTTACATAATATAAATTACCCATGTCATCAATTTTAACCGATTACATACTATGACGGTAACCGATTACCTTTTTTTTAGAAATTAACATTTAAACTCTTTTATTGGATATTACATCTATTGTTAAATTTCGATACTTATATTACCTTTATCGTAAATTTTGCCCCATTAAAAGAGTCATTTTGTGATGGAAGTTAGATAGGTAAACAATTGTTGGAATAGATATTGATCCTCTCCTCTAAAGAACACCAAAAAGCTAGGCGTTGATAAAACTCTTATTTGTCAAATATTTTAAAAATATATTTAATAATTGTCTAGATATTGTTTATCTAATGAATTCATAGTATGAGAGCTACCTAGCTATTTTGTTGGTATACTAATTTAGTAGTTGCAAGAGGGTTTAATTATTCTTTTCATATAGTGTACCAATTTGTCACCTTTCTAATGTATTTTGATAACCAAATATGGTATCTATTTCTAAGTTGACCAATTAAATATATCTTACTTAACTTCTTTTACATTGATTTTTAATATCCAAATTTAAATATTATGCTTTGACCAAAAAAAAGATGTACTTTCTTCAAAAAGTCAATCAAGCCTCCTGTTTCTTCAAGTTTGTAATGCTAGTTTTGTTCCTATTACTAATGAAAGCATCTTCATATCATGATATTTTTGGCTTAAATTTGCAATCAATTTTCCAAAATACTTTTATGCTGGTTAAATTTGTTTTGTAGGGGTTATTATATTAGAAAATTGATCACTTTTGTATCACAAAAATACGCATCTTCTACATGTAACGCCTCAATTTTTATTAAGCTCAAACAGTAAATATATTCTTAATTAAGAACCATAACATGATATTAGAGTTAAGTCAAATATATCTCTCCACATCTGCTCTATAGAAAACTCTTCATGGGGCTATAATCGTCGTCAAATATCAGATTTTGATCATCCAACCATAAAATTTATGTGTTAGTAATGGAGATGTCAAACGACACTCGGAAATCTTAAATAAATGATTACTAGTGTAAACAAAATTTATTTTAAAAAAACCAACCATAAAATATTTATTAAAAAATCAAAATTATAATATAAAGATATCTAAAGAACCGAATATGTAATTTACTCAATTTGACAACAGTGTTACTTCTGACACCATACTCTATAATATTACATAGGTATTTTACCTTACTAATTCAAATAACCTCTTATTAGTTCTGGATTGTGTATTAAAATACTGTCTCGAATCGATTATTTTATTCAACCCTTTAATAAATGGGAAAATTGTATGAAAATACAATAAAATTTGTCTTAGTTAACTATTGTATACAACCAACTTTAACATTTTAAAAATAATATAATTAACTTTCATAATCCCTTCACCGTATGCAAACAACTTTTTTATGTGTCTGTTGTTTAGTTACCGTTGTATACAATGAATTTTGTCATAACTTCTATAGTATATAACAAGCTGCATACAATGTGAGAATTATGAAAGTTGGTTGTATTATTTTAAAAAAAATAAAGTTGATTGTATATAATGGTAACTAAGAAAAAGCTCATTGTATTTTAATGCAATTTGCCTTTAATTAAATACCATAAATATCAAAACCTTAACTTATATACAATTTGGGTTATTCATTATATTTATAAATTATAATTATATTTGTCCAAATAATGATCAAAGTTAGTTACATTATTGCTAAGTGTTATAGTTATTTTTAATAGGGTAGGGTGTGAAAACAAATTAACTTGGAGTGTAAAAAACAAAGTCCTTTGATAATAGAGTCAAAATTGTAGGGAGGGCATTTAAGTAAAAACGAAATCGAAAGCTCAATCTGATCCTTATCCGGCTGTGGGTCCAGACTTAACATCTGTGAAATAGACGCAACTCGAAAATAAGAGACCAAGTGACGCTTCAAGTGGGTCTTTTTGGTAAATTAAGGGCTTCAAATTACGAAAATACCCATGTTTTATCTATCCAACCTTCGCTTTCAGCTTTCATCATTTACTGAAAACCACAACTTTTTTTTTATTATTTTTCTATATATTTTTCAATGAAGAATTTCAGTATATATATTTAATCTAATCTATGGCTCATTGATTGACCTTACGTACGTAATATTAAAATTTTCGTACAAAATAATTACAAGTAAAGTAATAATATGGTATACATAATATAAGTTGATAAAGTATAAACTCGTTGTGTATGAATTATTTATAATATGATTTTAACCTTTAATCTTAAGAAAAGATTGTCAGACCAAAGACATTTTAGTCATTTTATATGTATAATAACTGTCTTCTTCCTTTTTTTTCTCGCTCTTTATAACTGTATAAGATACTATTTTTGGAAGAAACACCTTTAATATGCTATTCCTATATAAAAATATATATATGATATGATGGGCTATTTGTGATATATTTATTGTAAAGCATAACCAACATTACCAAGGAAAAACTACTACCATCTCCTTTTCTTTTTATCATTATAATAATCATTCTAGTTTTGTTAACACCAATCATCTTCAGAAGAACAAACTAAAAGGGCGCTTTGACCCTTGGGTCCACCCATATGTGAAAGTGATAGAACACATCAAATAAAGATGCCACTAAGCAAGTAGAGATCAAGGATACCTTGAAATTCTAAAGGTACAAAAATATGCATCCACTAAGTTCTAGGGTATATAAGAGAAGCTAGTACAGTAAATATACTTGTTTCTTGGATCAAGAAGTAAAGTTTCACAAGTTTTATGAGGAGTTTTGATAGTTTATTCTCATGCATAAGTGCAACAACTTTTATTATGTAAGTTTCTCGTATTTTTTTTGTGACTGTTAAAGAGATCAACTCAATTTTTACAAGTCTAAGATGCTAACAACGTTGTTTAGCACAAGCATAAAGAGCCTTATTACATAATATCAGGTCTTGTGAAAAATGAGACTTAACTTGTTTCCCATCTCCTATCAACCTTATTCAATATTTAAGATCCTTTTGAATGGAGATACAAATTTGCCTCCGGTGTGTAGTCCAGTTGATAAAGATAGGAAAACTATGAAGAATTAGGTCTTGAATTTGACCTGGACCTGACCCGTCGTCTTGGTTGGAAGGGCTGCGGTACTAGAAGAACCGGTTAGGATTGTTGGCTTCAACTCTCTTTTAAAGAGAGGGAGATACCAAATTTGGAGATTATATCATAAGAATGGTTATTTTGGTACATGTATATAAGTATATGTATGAAGTGGGTTATCATTTAAAAATGATGGGGACCCATACCAATTAGTGATAATGTTCAAAATGGGCATTTGAAGTGCTTACTTTTTAATGTCTTTAGTCTTTACACACAAAGGGTCCTACCTAATAGTGACTTAATGGTCATATCTAAACATTTCTACCACAACCACAAATTTTCAATATATCGTTTTCACAATTACTTGTATTAAAAAGGAAGCAAGAGCTAGTTTGATTAAGTGCAAAATTTAATTGCATAAATATTAGGCACTATATTTACTCGGCAGGTGTCTATCAATCATATTATATTAATTCAGTTTTAAAGAAACTATCAAACAATGATTAATATCTCTCCATTTAATTGTTTTTCTATTGTTTTTCCTTCTCATTGATATATCATTATTTATTTAACTAGCATTGCGATAGTGGATTAAGGTTTGATGACAAACAAGTATTTAATTGCCCTTGCAAATGCAAGGGAAAGAATTTACAACCAACAAATTATTTTTAAAAAATAAAATATTGTTTAGTTTTTATAATATATAAATATTATTTTTCTAGGTCCAGGGGCTATAATTTTGGGTTTAAGATGTGGTATTGTGGTTGTAGTAATAAAACGATGTGATGCCTTTATACTTCGTACTTGTGTTAGGCAAACTATTTCTATTTTGTTTGACTGGAGTTTTTCGGAGCTTTGAGTTGGAGCTTTTAAGTAGTTTTTAGGAACTGTTGAGAGCTTTTAAAACACAATTTACATAAATATTCTTTGATTAATTTTGTTTCTTATTTAAACGTTTATTTTTGAGTCTTTTTATGTATTTTTACATTTTTTAGCTACGGTTACAGCTACTTTACCAAACACTTTCGTACAAATAAACTTCAGCTTTCAGCTCTAAATAAAAGTTTCAGCTCTAGCTCCTAAAAGCTCTAGCCTCAACCTCAGCCTCAGCCTCAGCCTCAGCTTACGCCAAACATACACATAACCCAATGAAAATAATTTAAAAATAACTTAAAAACAATCTCATCATTTCTTTGGTTTTTTTTTCCAAAAACAAAATTAATTTGGTAAACAAAGTTACAATCTAGGTTCAGAATAAAACAAAGATCACCCCAATACACTCCCGGCCATCTTCACGACGGTTAATTATCAGAGATCCCACCAATCACCAAAATTTCATACATTCATGACGATGAAGAAGAGTTCACACTCAATTCAACTCCATACGGCTCCGATCTCGTTTCCGGTTCATGGACGGATCCTTAATTTCAAATTCTAACATCAAAATCTCTAATTTTCTCAATTGGGACTTTTCTTGTTCTTCACCTCTTTCGCTATTTCACGTTTCCTTCAACCAAGATAATGGATGTTTTGGATGCTGTATTAATCAGGGATTTCAAATATATATTTGCTATCCTTTTCGAGAAAAATTCCGTCGAGATTTCGAAAATGGACCACAGTATTGGTATCATGGAGATTTTGTTTCGATACACTATATTCACGTCCGTCTCCATCTTTCTTAGTCTCGTCTCACTCTACCGGCGAACACCTAGAGTGTCTCCTCTAGCTTCTTCGAGGAACACCATAGCTATCGTCCCCTGCCGGTTGCCGGTGAAGATGGTGCTTAGAGGCGAACATCATCTCCTCAAGAACTACCTCCTAGAAAATCTCATCCTCGAACATTGCTTAACGACGCCCATTTAAAATCAAACTCAAAAATCAAAGAGTATCTAAAGATCTGCCACACACATGCAAACAAAAAATAAAAAAAAGCAAGAGAAAAAGAAGCCAACATAAAATATCGTAATATCGTGAGTTAATGATAAATTTACAAATCTACCCCTCAAAGTCTCATGAGAAAAAGGCCCATTAGTTTGCAAATTGATTTATAAGGGAATAATACATGGTTCATGTATGTTAAAGCAATTTCCAGAAACCCGATTATGGTGAAGGAAAATTATGATTAAATTGACATGAACAACCGTGGATCTCATACCAAATGTTGAATCAAATGGAAAAACATGTGATCTTATCATGCCAATTCAAACAATAGATTAAATCATTAAATTAGAAGAACTTACGTGAAGGGAATCCGAAATTTGTAGTGTTTGATGATGATGTCATGTTTCCTTTTTTTTTCTGTTACTGATTTGTAATCCCTTTGACGATTCCACGATTGATGGATTATCCTTTTGCAATTGATGGTATTATGTTGTTTGTATATTGAGAGAGAAAAACAAGTAACAAAACGTGGGTTTTGTTACTCCCTCCGATAACATCCATCTATTGTCATATATATATAGGGGAAGGTTCCGTTGAAAACCGTTTTTATTGCGAGAACCGCGAGAACAAATCTTAGCCGTTCATTTTAGGTAATGGAATTCATGGATGAAGAGCGTGGACGGATTGAGTGTGGCAAGGTACATGTAAGGAATTCATGGGTGGACAATCCAATTGAATAAGGGGGAATTAGACGCCTAAAATTGGTTATCGCAGTTATCGCAATAAAAACGGTTCTCAAATGAACTTTTCAATATATATATATATATATATATTTGTGTGTGTGGTATCCAAGGGTGTTACCACTGTTGTACCTTTTAATGGCACGTAATACATTACTTCCATCAAATAATGCATATTTAATTATATTAGTATACACATATATAAATGATGAAAGGCCACGATTAAATTGGAAATAATGCAACAGGTTTATCAAAAAGATATGAATCGCATGTGTTCTGATTTTGATATAGCAAAAAGATGTGTAGATCATGTGTTTCAAAGGATATATTGGTTCTAAATTGTTGGAAAATGCGAAGCCATTCTCGTCACACTCAATTTTCTTTTTCCCTTTTAAAACTTGAATTATATATTTATGGAAAACTTATAGGTTTGTGTAGTGAAGGAGAGAATATGAGCCGCAATTTTGCAGATGATGAAACCCAACAGTTGCACAATATCCAAGTAAGTTCATTATATGTGTTGGGATTATATATACTTCATTTGAAATAAAACAAGAGAACCAACTTTATTCACGGCTTGTCATCAAATGGAGTCTGGGTGTGTGATCCGGAGGGAATCAAGTCGGCTGCTCTTCAATTCTTTAAGAAGAAAATTTCCTTTGAGAGTTGTCGTAGGCCTGCTTTCATTTGCAATAGATTCAAATCTCTCACGCAAGATCAGGCCCTGTTCTTGGAGGAAGAATTTTCTTTGGTAGAAATTAAAAACGCTGTTTGGGACTTGGGAACGGATAAAGCACCTGGACCGATGGCTTCTCTTTTGCTTTCCTTAGAAAATTTTGGGACATCATAAAGGATGATTTGTGTGCAGCGGTGAAACATTTTGAGACCTCTTGCGTTTTTGATGAAGGTTGTAACTCCTCTTTTACAGCCCTTATTCCTAAAACTGATTCCCCGATCTCCCTAAACGATTATAGGCCCATCAGTCTCATAAATTGCTTGTACAAAACAGTGGCTAAAATTTTAGCCAATAGGCTGAAAATGGTGATTGGATCGGTTATTGGTCAAGAACAATCCGCTTTCATCCAAGAAAGAAGTATTCTCGACGGTCCTCTGATTATTAGTGAAGTTATGGCGTGGGCTAAAAAGTCAAACAGAAAACTGTTGATTTTTAAACTTGATTTTGAAAAAGCCTTCGATTCAGTGAACTAAGATTTTTTGGATGAGGTTATGCGACAAATGCGATTTGGTAACAAATGGAGAAGCTGGATAAAGGGATGTCTATCGTCTTCTTTAATTTCTGTTTTGATTAACGGTTATCCAACCTCGGAATTCAGTATGGGAAAGGGGCTGAGACAAGGAGATCCATTGGCTCCCTTTCTTTTCCTAATAGCAGCAGAGGCTTTCAATATGGCGATGAAAGGAGCGTGTGATCTTGGAGTTTTTCAAGGCTTCCGGCTTCCGAACAAAGGGCCTACCATTTCACACATGCAGTTTGCAGATGATACAATAGTTCTTGGAGATTGGTCAGTTTCTAACCTTGCTAATCTTATTCGTATCTTACGATGTTTTTATATGTCATCTGGGCTGAAGATCAATTTTAGCAAAAGCAATATGTTTGGTATGGGGGTTAGCAATGATGAAGTTGTTTCTCTGGCTAATAAATTCAATTGTAAAGCGGGTACATTTCCCTTTAATTACTTGGGATTTCCTATTGGGGTATCTATGAATAAATATGAATCTTGGGCCCCTATCTTTAACAAATTTTTGTCTAAGCTCTCCAAATGGAAATCAAAATCTTTGTCTATTGGTGGGAGACTTACTTTGTTAAAATCAGTCTTGGGTAGTCTGGGTATTTATTTTTTCTCTCTTTTTAAAGCCCCAGACAAAGTTCTAAATAAATTAGAAAGCTATCGATCCAAATTCTTTTGGGGTGCTTGTGATGGTGAAAAAAAGATCTCATGGATCTCTTGGAGCATAATCTTAAATGATAAGTCTTATGGAGGGCTTGGAGTAGGCAGTTTAAAAGCTTTTAACTTAGCACTTCTATCAAAATGGATTTGGAGATTTAAAACGGAGCAAAGTGGTCTATGGAAGGAAGTCATACAGTCCATTCATGGGAGGAACGGGGGTATTATTGGTTCAAACTCA
>JAUEJL010053750.1:0-20232 GCA_032274825.1 Drosophyllum lusitanicum
TTTGTGACTGGCAAGGCTTCCACGTGGACTAGTTGAGAGTTTTGTGCAACATCAAAGGAAATCTATTTTTATATAACCTATGTCGGTTGTTGCCCTATTATTGATTACTTTCTTGTTGCATACATATAAAAAAAATGGGCGTTACATTTAGAGTAAGTACCTGGTATTGAATAGTTGTGATGTTCTCTAACAGAACCCCCACCGCTAAACCACCAATCGTTGTTGACTCTAGACCTTCTTTCATTGTCTCTTCATCTCTCTCTCTCTCAGACGGAAACACACAGATGATCTATCTTAAAAACCCACCACTGCCACCACTAAACTCTTCAAATCCCTTGGCTTAGGATTCCCATCACAATCGATGGAGTGGAGCTTCCCGGTCCTTCATGAAGTGATGAACATTGATGAGTGATGAACACTGACAATTCCAAGGAAAAGCGAAGAGAGGGAGAGAGCAAAAAAATAAAATGCAAGTTTGAGCGAGAAATTCCATATCATGAGAAAATAATAAAATAACAATACTACCCCTAAAAATATCATGAAAATTTGGCTAAATACTTTGCCAATTGATAATATAAGGCAATTGAAATCGGGTTTGATAATTGAGTTTCAATTTTGGTTATTTAAAGTTAAAATTTTAGTTTCAATTTTGATAAAATGAATGGATAGGATTTAATATTGATTAAATGAAAGGTTAAGATTTTCTAATTAAATCGATAATAGTTAGTCTTTTATTTATGTAAATTTTATTTTCCTAGTTACATGTTTCAGAAATTTTTGAAGACTCAGGAGTGAGGATTTACCAATGAGACTGCATCTACAGCTTATTTCATAACATCTAAAGGGGTGTTTGTTTCATTCTTTTGATGAGATTTGTATTTCAAATCCTTTCAAATACCATGTTTGGTTGGCAAAGTAGGTAAGGATTTCAAATCCATGGATTACATTTGATGGCATTTAAATCCCATGGATGAGGGATTTTGAAATACTAGCCCCCCCTTGTATTCTAAAATCCCGCACATGGGGATTTCCTCCGGCAACCCTCCGACTTCGTCTCCGGTGACCTGTTCGTCTTCCGTCTCTTCGCTTTCGCCTTCGCTGTTTGTCTCCGACTTCCGACTTCGTCTTCGTCTCCGACTTCCGTCCCTTCGCCTTCGCCTCCAACTTGCGACTTCGTCTTCGCCTCCGACTTCCGACTTCCGACTTCGACTTCATCTCCGTCTTCCGTCCCTTCGCCTTCGTTGTTCATCTCTGACTTCGTCTCCGGCGACCTAGGGTTTCACCTTCGTTGTCGTTGTTCGCCTTCGCTATCTCCAGCGACCTAGGGTTTCGCCTTCGCTGTTGACTTTTCGCCTAGTCGGTGGTGGCGGTGTAGATGTTGGCCGGTGGTGGCAAAACCCTAGTCGGTGGTGGCGATGGAGATGGTGGCCGGTGGTGGCGATGGAGATGGTGGCAGTGGAAATCCTATCTAATAAATCTCATCCAAACACCATTTGGGATTTTAAATCTCACCAAATACAAATCTCATTATCAAATGTAAATACTATCAAAAAATTACTTGAACCAAACACCCCCTAAATGTAAGTTTTTTAAAACTTTGTTCATTATCATACGTGAGTTTTCGCATTTGAGTATAGTAGTTTTACTTTCAAAGGCCCCTTATAAGTTTCTGTCCAGAACCCTAAAATAGATTGGACCGTCCCTAAAACCTCCGGATCCAATAAGTTTTGCTTGTGATTGCGCCATACCCGGTAAATGACAACATGGAAACTGGGGTTTGAAATGCCAAGACGGTAGTTGCAATTCCCTGAAGGATAGCTTTCGTTTAAAATTCAATAGATTTGACCGCATTGAATTTTAAAAGTTCACAATCAAAATTGATTGGAAATTGCGAGAATTCCTAATTAAGAAAGGAAAATTATATTTCTACTCCATCTTCTTAGAGTTTTTAAAGACGGGAAGTGAAGGGAAGAAAAAAAATTGGGAATGATTGACTTGTGTTCTTGAGTTGGAAGGAAAGTAAAGGAAATTAAGAGGGAGTCATTTCCTTCCTTATCATCCCACTTTTGGGAGTAAACATTTTGAGTCAAATAACCCCTCCTTCCACCTCCCTTTCCTTCACTTCCCCTTTATAAAAAAAACTCAAGAACACATTAACTTACCTGTTTCCTTTCCTTCCTCTCTCTTTCCTTCCCAAAAACAACTAGAGAACGGAGTATAAATAACATCTCTTCTCTTGATTTTGACAGATATATCTTAATCTTGTGAGTAGTATGATGAGTAGAAATATAAAGTAGGATGATATAAAACCTATCTTTATATATGAAATGTTGTTTTCTTAATTAATTTCTTGAAGGGTAAATTAATATGTATGTCCTATATATTCTATTTTGCTTCTACATCCTAATCTATATAGGTGTGATTAATCATTAGATGATAACTCTTTTTCTGTTGTTTATAACCTAATTAGATGAGTTATAATAAAGTTTTAGTAGATTAAAATGTATTTGATAACACCGTTTTTAGAAGTATTCTCGATAAGAGAAAACACGAGAGAATATGTATGATGGCCTAATAGAATCTGAAGGAATCATTCGTCAAGATTCTTTGGGGTTATCCGGTAATTCATCATTGGTGATGCGTCATAAACATAATATGATCGATACTCACTTAAAAATCATTACGTCAATATCGATAGTAGCCAAAACCACATTACAGTTTATTTCTAAAATCGCCAAGAAACTTGTTATAGTAAGTTATAATAGTATTGTTTATTTTTTATTTAATTTATAAAGACGACTTAACATAATAAGTTATGAGTATGATACTTTTCACATTAAGTTAATGATTTTATTCTTTTCTTATTCAGACGGTTCATTTAACATATAAAACAAACAACAATACTATTTATCACATAGAGACCTAATTTATACAGATAACACTTACACTGTGTTCTTGAGTTGTTTTTTGGAAAGAAAGGGAAGGTAAGGGAAGGAAACCATCAAAGGTGTGTGTTCTTGAGTTTTTTTAAGGGAAGAAAACCATCAAAGGCTATTTGTTTAAAATCTTATCCTCTCAAATGTGGGATGATTTGGAAGGAAAGGGATTTCCCTTCCTTTCCTTTCTTTTCCTTCCAACTCAAGAACACAACTTAATCCTTTTTTTCCCAGGCCTAACTCAATAACTTTTCAACCAGTCTTAAAATAATATATCGTTATGTAATTAATAACTCTTTACGAAAAACTTTTAATTAAGTCTAAAACCCAACTGTCTCCAATACTAAATTTTAACACCTTAATTAAAAGACTAATACACTAATTACTTTTTTTTAAACAGTGAAGTTATGTTAGTGGGCTGGATCCGCAGTGACATCCAAACGGGTAGTATGCGAACCCCAAGTCACGCGCCATGAGGTAATAAAACCTCCTTAATCTATTTCCGGAAATCTCCATAGTAAGACTTGAACCCAAGATCTACACTATGAGGTAAAACCCCATGTACCATTGGACAGAAGCCCGTTGGTGATACACTAATTACTTTAAGTTTTCTACTAAAACGACCCCTCGTGTTGATAAAAAAAGAACTTTGAATCGAATTGAACTGAAAAACTTAGAAGGACTAGATCACCCTAGGAAAAAAGTATGTTATTTCTATGCTTCGGACCACCCAAATCATAACAAAGACTACAATGTCAAGAGATTTCAAAGCGTTTCTTTTTAAGTCCAATAAACATCCACATTGAAGCAGTCTTTAATTCTACCGAATATAGGAGTGAATTGTAGTCCCCACCACTTCTTTATTTCTAGAAACAACCACTTTGAAGTAGAACAAGATGCAAAAATGTGATCCTCGGATTCAAGAACCAACCAACGCAAAATACAATTTGAGTTTCGAGAACTAATCTCCTGATTGAAATATTGTAAGTCGGGGGAGGCGTAACTGTTGAAACTTGTCAAACGGTCACGTTAACTTTGATAGGAACCTCTTTTAATCATAACGTTCTTAATCCAGCTCGATGACTAGATACCTAAAAAATATCTATCGCAACGCTTAAAAATTAAACACTAAAAGCACCCCACTTGTTTGATTACGATTAACAAGTTTATCTAAAAATAAAGTTACTTATGAGGAAAGTAGGGTGATATTTATTAAGATGTAAAAGTCAGACAATATAATAATTAAAAAAACAGCCGACATCATTTACCATATTCCGGGATCTCAACAGGCCCATGGTCTATGACGATATCCCCCCTTCCTCTCTTTTTTTACCACTCTGTATCCACGTCAGCATCTGCCCTCCAATTGGCTCTCCTTCCGACTAGTCAACCGGGTGCTGACATCTGTCCAACACCCTTCCCTTCCCACCTGTTTTTCTTCGCCACTAAGCATTAACAATATATTCAATTTTTTAAGCTTATTTCCATTTATTTATACTATTTTTCTATTATTTTTTTAATAATAAATATCAGTTCAAGTATATACGAGATTGGATTTAAATATTTTTAATAATTAACTTCTATTTTAAATAATGGATCACTTACTAAATCATTTATCATTTTATGTATATAATTTAAATAAACAATTTATATATGATTATGTAAACCAACATTGCTGAAGGAAATGCCGCTTGGAGGGCCCCACTTACACTTTCAAATTTGCTTAAATACCGAATCCCTATCCATTGTTTCTTCCCTTTCCTCCTACCTTCTTCCTATTAACACTTTTCCGGCCATGTCGTCTACAACCTTCCCCACCGCCGGCGATCATCTCTGCTTCTCTAGCTTCCTCGACAACATTATCGTTGATTTCCCATCTCAAAATCAGGACCCTTTCTCCCCGGGTTCCGACAACTCTGCCCAAAAAACAAACAGTTCAAGTTCAGGCTCCCACGACAGTGATCAAACAAACCAGTGGGATGTTAACGTTGTCGAGGAGGAACGTAAGAGGAAGCGGTTAGTATCGAACCGTGAGTCGGCGAAACGGTCACGAGAGAGAAGACGAAAGCAGTTGGAGAAGTTAAGGAAGCAGGTAATCGAGTATAAGACAGGTAATGAGGAACTATTGAACCGGTTAAGATTTGTTAACCATAACGGACAAATGGTCCGGCGAGAAAACGAAAGGCTTCGTCTAGAGTCGGAGATGCAGCAGAAAAAACTATACAATTTACGGCAACTACTGTTCCTCCAGCAGGAGCTAAACCTCCCATTATTATCATCTGCATGGCCATGCAATAATAATAACGTAACGACCGTAAATGACCAAAATCAACATTCGCTATTAACCACATTTAAATCTATTTAGACCTAAAAATATTCTAGTTACGTGCATCATCACCTCTCTCTCTCTCTCTAATATATATATTTATTTTTATATATAATATATATTGAGGCAAGAGCTAGCTTAGTAAGTAAAGAGAATGCATGTTGATGATTTCTTTTGGATGTAAATTATTGAAAAGTGGTGGCTTTTGGCAAGCCCACGCGCGGATCTAGTAACTATATATTGCTTAGTTTTTAATTTAAATTATTAAGAAATTATTTTTGTGCAAGTAATTATGTGTGGAATGGAAATCATACATTCTAATTTACATTTGTGTATTTAGCAAGAATTAAACTCACAACATTAAAAAGTTGGATACCTTAAACACATTTTGATACCGCTATCATATCTTAGATAGGTTCGGACGTGCGTTGTGTGTAATGACACTTCAAACTATAGTAAAAGATTAATGATAATCCAAATTGGTGGCAAGAACTTTGCCTTCATCGTAAAATTAACCAAATGGTGGCTTAGACGTACGAATAGAGATGAGCTTTTTGACTGAAAAACCGAACAGAAACTGGAACCGGGTTAGAGTATTCAGTCCGGTTATCATACGTTCTCCTATAACCTCATTTTCGGTTCTTTCGGTTCTGGTTCGACCGGTTATCGGGTAATTCAAATCGGTCTTAGAACAGAACTGGTTGGTATGTGATTTTGCATTTGTCATATGGTTGACTATGAACTATTATTTTTGGTGATTTGGTTGGCTATTGAACTATTATCGTTGACGATATGGTTAATGGTTATTCTTTGTAAGAATAAAGTCAACGAACTATTATTTATTGATCACATGTTAATGTCGAAAATGCATGCATGTTCACTTACGATTTTAAGTATTTTTAGTGTTAACTTTAAACCGTTTAGTTTTAATTTTGGTTATTAGCTAACATTTACAGGTAAAAACAACTAATATATATGTAGTATGTTTGCCTTTAATGGTAAAAATATTCACGGTTATCGGTTATTTTCGGTTTCCACTCTTGAAATCGGTTTCAAAATAAATTTTTGGTCTTATCCGATTTCATACCCGGAATAACCGGTTAATAAACAGAACCGGAACCGTATCCCATATATCAGTTCGGTTTTCTGTTTTTGGTTTTTGGCTTTAGTCTTCATCATTTTCGGTTATCGGTTCCGGTCTGTTTCAGACCAGTTCCAAAACCGAACATATAGATCATATATATAAGCACTATACAATATATATATATATATATATATATATCAGAAAAAATATATGAAAATTTGTGGTAAAATTTTAAAAAATATCCCTAAAATATTCCATATATGCACGTACAACCACATGCATCAAATTACACACTGACTTTGGTGGGCAAAGAATTTATAAAAAACGTGAAATTACTAACTGCTAGCCTTTTTTATTTTCCCATTTATTATATATATCAACGTACTCAATAGTTCCTTCCATGTCGATATTTATAATATTGATTAGCATCATGCATATCGTTTAATCCAATATATGTTAGGTTTAGGAAGTCTTCATCTCCACTTATTTTTCCTAACTACATACATAGATCCATACATACATATGTACGTATAAGCCAATTTTATTTAATTGTTACTAGTGTTAAAACAAGTATGTGTTCTCATTTCAATTATAGGGTAGGTACTGCAATACACTATATATACTTCCTCCATACATTATGTTATGTCAGTCGTCTAACCTCACTCATACTTTATTTATAATTTCTCATACTTGAACCAAAATTAAATATACTTATGTACGTAGTAACCTAATTGTCTTCTACCCAGTGGTATCTCGTATTTAAGGACATCTTCAAGGTTTTGGGTTTACGTCCCCTAATGAACATTTAGGGACAGATTTAGTTGGCCGATATGTGAATTATATTGTAAAAAAATACGTACAAATACTTCTCTTTTGCTCTCTTTTCTCTCCTACTTATCTCCTTTCTCTTTAATTTCCTATTCCAAGAGTCCGACGTGTTTCAACTTTTTCATATTTTCTAGATAGAAATTAAATTGCTGGTTTAATCATTTTTGTTATTAGTGTAATGAAGACGAGTGAATAGTGTATTTGTGATAATTGCTTTATTTTTATAAAAATTATTGTAATATGATAATTATGACCCATTCCTCGGACTTAATTCCCCTAGTACTGTTAGAGCTATTAAGCGCATAGTAACCACCGTTGTCTAAAAAATAGTTAATTAAGCTAGTGGTCATCTTTTCTCATCTCACTAATGCAATGCACGTACGTGGTATTGATCGATCACCTTCTCCTCGATCTCTCACTAGTTGCTACTTAATTATCACATTAATTATCTCTCATCACTAAAGAAAAATTAAATTTAAAGACGACTTAATTTTGAGTTCATGTATCACTTGATTTTTCTTAATTTGTAAGAGGTGATTACTAATTAAATGGGTACGCGTATATATTAGAAAATTGGTTAATTAACTATAACGTGCTATCTTTTAATTTTAAAGATAATTATATTATGAGATCCATCAACTAATTAATTAAAATAGAAAGATGCATGGATAATAATTAAATTTAGAACCGAAATAACACTAACTACTCAATAAGTTACAAATTGAAAGCATAAACTTGAAGTGTAAACAAACGAAACTCATGCTTAATTATGTGGCATAACTCTTAAGATAAAATTTACACCTTATTTTATGTAGTCAAGTGGTTTTGTAAAAATATAAACTTTGCTTGTAACTAATATGTTACTCAGAAATTACCCTCAATCTTTTCAATCTTGAAATTTTGGTAAACTATGATGGTTATTAGGCAATGACATTTTTAAAAAAAAATTGGCACCTTATAAAATGGGTTATGATTCGTACACAACAAAAGTTGTCCATACACAATAATTTATGTATTATGAACTTGTATCATGTGTTGTTAAATGTTTGCACATGTTATTTATGGGCAAATTTTGTTATGTACGAATCAGCTTTCTTATGAAATTGGTGTTGCATAAACCTAATTGAATGATCTTGAGCCTCAAAGATGCACAATTGATTACGAAGAAAATTTTAATCGTAGCTTTTCTCTCTATTCTCGTATAGAAATTTGAGTCGGTATGTAAATCATGGCTCATAATTAAGGGTGGCCTTTGTGGGGTGTTAGATGGATGATCGCACATAGCCAAGGTTCTAAGTAACATAATGTGTGGGTGTAACGACATAGTCAAGCCTTAAGCTTTGAAAATCATAGCTGGGCCACAACATTTCGTAAGGTGTGACTTAAGGCGACAATTTTATATATAAATTATAATTATATATATATATATATATATATATACACACAAATATACAATTTTACAAACAAAAATAAGAAACACATAATTATAGATTTATAACATAGTTATTCAATTTTTTTCTTTGTTTTAGTATATTCAACCATTCTTATAACTGAATAATTAGATACATTAGGCCTATAATATGGTTAAGTACCTTTGACACGCCTAAAAACACGGCTTATAATGGGGAAAGACATGTCACGCTAGGTCTTAGCGTATGCCAAGCCTTAAGCTCAAGCCTTGGACCTTGGTGTGACGACATATTCAAGCCTCAAGCTTTGACGGAGCCATAACGAATGTGAGCTTTTTAGAACTATGCTCATGGCCCATATTTCAGAGATGATCCAAATACCCAATTAAAAAAGTTATATATATATATATATACACATGTTTAATATGATAATTTTCCAAACCCACAATAAATAAAATATTTGAAAGGCTATGTTAAAAACAAATACTATATAACCTATTACCTTAAAAATATTAAGCAAGCTATTTTACTAATAGTTTTTTTTAGGTTATTATTATAACAATTATCATAGTAATAATGAATTTTGCTTATTAAAATTCATAGACTAATATTTCTTAAAATTTTACACTTAAAAGTGATTGAAATACATGATAACATCAAAGAATTAATGTGATAAAAGAATGTGTAATTCATTGCATCTGGGTTGGAATTATTTAATATACTTTTAAACATATTTATTTTATACATATCATTCCACTATTCTTTATATCAAAATTCTAAAATGAACCATATCTTATTTTTTTTTATTTGAAAATAGATTTGGTTTCTACTAAAAAATTCAAATAGTTCTTCTTACTAAATGGCAAACTTTATGTATTTGAAATAAACTATTAATAAAATGGGCTTAATTAGTCACTTTGACGATTTAGTCATGGTGTCTACAAGACAAAGATGATTATTTAAGAAAAAATAATATAGACACGAAAGTTTCTTATTTAAAGAAAGGATGTTAATCATTATTGGAATTCGTAACCATAGCTTAATTGTTTTAATTAATAAAGGCATGATCAAATTAAGGTGCAAATAAATTGAAGAAAGATATAAGAAATCAAAGATGATCTTCAACAAAAGTTCAAAGCTTATGCATGGTTTCTCCGAGTATAGGCATAAATGTCTACATCGTACATCTCCTATACATCATCTTTACAAGATTGGATAACGATGATGTTGATGTTCGTTGTTAAAGTTTATACATTTAGGTGTAGTATATTATCATGTGCTAGGCTTTTGATGTACCACTTTTGCGGATGTAACATCGACATACAACAGTTGTTGAGGTTGTGCACATGTGTGGTTCTAGGATACATCCCCTAAGATATTGACATGATCCTTAGAATCCAAAGTTTTGAGTGTAGTGTTGATGTTAAAGTATATATATACAGTTATTCAACTTTAAAGCAAAACGCATCCAAAAAGATTGGGTGCCTGAACCTGAACCAGAGCCCTAGTCAAAATAGACCACCTTCTTTTGTGATCATCTTTATGAATAGAAAAAAGAAAAAGAAAAAAAAAACCTCCAATGTGCCAAGTGTGATTGTATGAGCCATGACTCCCTTTCAAAGACCCATACCACATATTATTCATATAAAATAAAATAATGAAAAACCAAGTGAGTCTGTGACCATAACTTTATTACAATCACTATGATAGTTATAGATTAAAAAAATAATAATAAATTAAAAAAAAAAAAGACCCTTCTAAACAATGTTGGCTGTCGGTTTGGCGGCAATAAAGGATGAGGCCCCAAAGTCGAAATTTAGAAGGGAAAATGAAACTAAACGACTACTGCATTCAAAGGGGTTGGCTGCAAAATACGGCATGTGGACCAAATAACTGACCATTAATAAAAGATATATTATTACAACAAAACTATATGATTTTGATTTTAATTTGAGAGTTTTGCCTGATATTGTTAAATTTACTTAACTTTAATAATTATTATAAAAAATAAAACACTGTGATTGCAAATATCAGAAAGAAAAACACTGTTGTTTAATAAAGTTGAAATTTTTTTCAAACCTATATTAAAGTAAAGATGTTACATAAAGTTCAAAGTTTTGCAAGTACAATGGTTTTTTAGATTTTTACAATTAACATTACTCTTTTCGGTTAATTAGGGGGGTCTGTCAAGTGTTTGTTCTAAAACTAACACTAATAATTTGGATGATGATTTGTATATAAGAATATTGCTCATAAACTGTTAGTGATTGTAGTATCACCAAATTAATATAGTGTAATGGAATTTACATATTACTAGTGAAGTTTAAACTTTGATTTTATACAAGTTGGATAGTGCGGAGTGCACCTTGTATAGATCCAAACCTCCAATAACCTCCATAAAATTGTCGTCGTCTTTATCTTTTGATAGGAGAGAAACAATCGGTAATATGGGAGTTCGAATTCTCTATCATCTTGAAACCCTAACTTTGAAACTGTGCCTAGATTTCTAAGTTGATCTTTGTAGGATTGTCTCATTTAAATTTCGTTGTAACCCACGCAAAGGGGCAAAATATCAAATTCGGAAAGTGTATCACTGGATCCTACGCAAAATCCAGGTTGATTTGATTCCAGAAACCACCTTGTTTTCTATATAATTTCTTACATAAACAACTGCTACATGTATTATCAACTTGTATCATGTGTTATTTATTACTATACTAAAAACAAAATTCTATTGTGTACATACATCTCTCAATTAATGCATGCTTAGGCAATTATAAAAAAAAAGTTTGAAACCATTTTATGTCCTATGGCAAGTTCCAAGAAATAGGCCTAAAGGAGTTGCAGTTAAGCAAAAGAAAATAAAAGGATAACCTCTATCATTGAAGATCCACTTTTGGTAAATGTGGGATTCTTTTTCTCTCTTAATAAAGCTCTCCCAACCACCAAAAGCAATTGCTTTCTTTTACCTTTGCTCTTATCCATTTATGTTTTACTAAACCTCAACCTCATCAAATACATAAGCAACCACTTGGGTCAATCATGTTGACTAGAAGAACAAAGCCAGATCAACATCCAAAACACACAACTTTTGCTAAAACAAAATATAGAAGAAAAAAAAAGAAATTAACTCACATGCTCATCATCTTTATCCTGAATTGCCTTGGTTATATACAAAATTTGTCCTTAATGAAAACAACATTTAATCTTCATAAGAAGAAATAGTTAAGCCAAGATTTTAAGTTTCTTCGCAATAGCAACAGCCTGATTATCAGAAGTCAACTGTATATAAGCTTTTTTAGTGCCATCATAGTTGATCAATGTGTTGATTTTCTTGGTCTTAATCTTAAGCATGTTCTCAAAAGCATTCCTAATGTCTTTCTTGTTCGCGCGTACATCCACCATAAAAACTAACGTATTCTCTTTTATGATCGATTGTATTGCAGCTTCGGTGATGAGGGGATACTTGAGAACTTGTTGATAATCCATGGATGTTTGTGTGACTGTCTTCTCTTTTGAGGATAATGAGCTTGATTGCTTTCCCTCAACAAATTTTAAGGATTGTTTTTCCACTTCAGGTTCCTTAAAATTGTCAAATTCAGGCTTAGTTGGTGCTGCCACGATTCTCTTGGGTTGAAGTTCTTTCTGTGATTGCTCTGGTGATTGCTGTTTTCCATTTGGAAACGACAGGAAAAATACAAATAAGAATTCTAATTCAATTAATACAAAACAAAGCGGAAGTAGGATAAAGAGTACAAGAACATATTGGGGAAGAGGCAATTTTCGATGTGATGATTACACCTAACCGTGTAGGAAGTTATATTTTAATATCATTCTATAGAGGTGCATTACTGCATTACATTGCTTCAACCACCAATAATATATCCTACTGTACACCATAATTTATGTATTTTGGTCATGAAATCTTTGTTACAGTGCCATATTATTATGGATATTTAAGTACCATAAGGGTTAGAAATATGACAAGAACAACTTTTGAAGATGGAAAACA
This sequence comes from Drosophyllum lusitanicum, assembly GCA_032274825.1. Taxonomy (NCBI): domain Eukaryota; kingdom Viridiplantae; phylum Streptophyta; class Magnoliopsida; order Caryophyllales; family Drosophyllaceae; genus Drosophyllum; species Drosophyllum lusitanicum. The sequence continues at coordinate 12,596 of JAUEJL010053750.1, forward strand.
TATGCAACTTTTTTGCTGTTTTAGCTGGACAAAACTGGCCTTCAATAAGGCAACACTTATAACGGAAAAAGAAACAAACTAAGCTAGATAAACTTGAGCACTCAACTGACCCAATATGCTTAAAGCTGAAAAATAGGATGTCTAAGAGCTATTTAAAATTCTAGACTTGTTTAAATCTAAATAGAAACAAAAACTGGTCAAACGTCGAATCAACCTAAATCTTCAATACTCCCCTTTATTCGGAAACTAGCCGACTCCTAATAAATGATGTTTGATCTCGATATATTTTGTTCAGATGTGAATTGGATTTTTGTAAAAGCATGACTGCAGATTTGTTGTCACCCAAAATCTCAATAGCCTCTTTTTGATATTCACCCAAGCCAATTAAAATTTTTATTCCTTGACAGTTGACACGATGCTGCTATACCAGCTATGTATAGTGCCTCGGTAGAAGTATGAAACTTGAACTGAGGATGAAACAACTTCCCGCTATGCTTCATCTGTCTTCGATAGATCCTGCCCGATCACTATCACTAAAGCCTTTTTAAGTAGAAGTCATCGGTCTTTCCAAACCAAATACCAAAATTGATTGTACGTGTAGATACCCAAGTATTCTTTTACCGACACCAAATTGATGTCTAGCGTTTATGCTTAAATCCATATACCATTCCTATTGACAACGCAGGTCCGAACGACACAAGAGTCAGTAAATTAGTTGATCCACCAAACTCCTGTATAATGTTGCATCTGCCGCTCCTGCATCATCATTTGAAATAAATTTTTCATTAATGTGGGGCCTTTGCAACCCACCAATTTGAACCTCTTTAAAGCATCTTCTACCTATTTCTATTGAGACATAAGAATGCCACTAGCTGTTGGCAAATTTCTAACCCCAAGAAATATGGCAACTCACCTAATCTGTCATATCAAACACGCTCTTCATAGATTGTTGAAACTCGAATATGAGATGCATTGAAGACCCGGTATAGATCATATCATCGAAATAAAGACTTAGAACTACAACATCATTGGTACCATGTCTCCTCGAATGAGGTGTTCATTCATGTTGGCTTCTTTCAAAGCCATTTTCATGGAAAAATGTGTAGGCTGTACAAGGCTCGTGGTGCCTATTTTAACCCATACAAAGCCTTTTGTAACAGGTAAACCTTATTTGCTTCCTTCAAATTTTCAAATCACAGTGGCCGACTCACAGACTTCTAACTCACCATTCTAGAATATCGACTTGACATCAGATTAAACTCAACTGCCCATTAAGTTCAAGTATGAGTCTGACCATCTCAAAACATGCAACTGGAGAAAAAATCTTGTCAAAGTAGACGCCTTGTTGTGAGAAGCCTTTTACCACCTAATCGGGCCTCATGCTTCTGAACGTTGCCATCTTCTAAATTTTAATTTTGAAAACCCATTCAAACTAGTTACATTTTACCTTATAGATTTACAAGTTCCAAGCCCTGATTTCCTTGTATCGACAGCAGTTCATCTTCATTGCCACTCTCCATTCCTGCCTTTTCACAGCTTCTTCCATAGTGATTGGATGCCCTGCAAACAAAATTAATGGCAACTCAGCCTCCCTTTCATCTTCAAATCGTCTTCGGGGAATTCTACCATGCTTGCATTTGCGTAGTTGAGTTACTATACTGCAGTTAATTTATTTGGAGGCAATTGTTCACATGAAAAGGGACGTGCTTTTGTTGGTGACATTTTTCTAAACTTGCTGGAGTAGTTAGGATGTTCTGTTACTCTCTTTTTGTTCTACCATATCAATTTCAGTTGCCAATTTCTTGTCCTTTGTATCTCAAGCGCACAGAGCTTCTTCTATGAAAATCACATTCCTATCACGGTGAACGTCTTACTCGATGAATCATGTAAGCTTTAGCCCCTTTGGATTGAATGCAATACCCAATAAAATATATATCCATGACTTCTCTTCTAGTTTATGTCTTTGGTTGGTCACCGAAGCAGTGCATATACACCCGAATACACGCAAATGACTTATCAAAGGCTTACTTCCATTCCTGACTTCATATGGTGTTCGTGTCAGCACTTTCTCCACAAGGCAACGTGAGGCGACTCTGGCCCTTCTTCTACATACCCCAAATACACGTCTTTAAAACCTAGTAAGTTTAATGGATATATGGGTCATATTACTCGGGGTTTACCAACACTAAGTTAACGTTACACATGTTCCAAACCTACAACAGTCATCACCAACGTTCAAGTTAACATTACGTCCAATTCCTTCTCGACTCGTTTAACCTATAAATGAGACAATCAGAAACCTAATATTCTCCATCCACATATCAGTGAGCCAATCTTTGCTCATCTCTCTTTATTTGTTCTTTCTAATCTTTTAAACAAATCTAGATTGTTAGTGTTTTATTTTAGGCCTATAGACACTTGAGAGCTCATACTTTTTTCAGCGGCTGTGTTGTTTTTGTACTATTTATGCCTTTTAATTATATATAATTACATATATATACGTTGGTGTTTTTATTGTTAAATAAATTATCAATTTGTTGTGTACAACGTCCGGGGTAAAGAAAATTTAGAAGTGTTTTACAAAAAAAGGTGCTTAGTGTACATGAAACCCTCGCCTTGCCTCTTGTCTCGTGCCTTGACACTTGATGAATCGTCTTAAAGCACCCCACGCCTTATAAACCAACTTCCCTCGCCAATTCCACTAAGGTTCGATTCTTTCATTCAGCTATGCAATTTTGTTCTAGTGTAGTAGTGTGTAAGGAGTGGTAAGCTCTCTCTAGCCTTCTTCCTCACAAATGTGGTAAATTCCTAGGGATGTAACGAGCCGAACTACTCGCAAGCTACCTACACCCACATCGTTAAAAGCTCGAAACAAGCTAAGCTTAAAGAGCTCGAGTCGAGCTCAAGCCTCAAAAAGTGGAATCGCTTATGCTCGCGAGCCTAAGTGAGCTTTATATGTAATACAAATAATTATATTTAAATATATTCTTTCAATAAAAACTTTAAAATAATACTCGAGCCTAAACAAGACAAGCATAGATGAGCTGAGCTCGAGGTTAACAAATCCTAAGAGAGCCCGGTTCAATAAGTACCAGACTAGCGCTCGACTCGTATACATCCCTAAAAATTCCTTATAAAGAGATACACAAGCCGTGTTCATTCGTAGTACTTTCACATGCTTCCTACATTGCTTCTCCACCAAGGCTTTAAATTTCTTGAAGCACTCACACGATTTAGATTTGTATTTCAAAAATATATCCAGGTCGTGCGGCTGTTGTCGTCTGTGTGAGGTGACGAGGCATCTCCTTTGCCGACTCACGGACAGCAAACCCAATTTCTGATTGGGCTTTGGGCTCTAGTTTCGATTGTCCAACCTATTATTGTCTACACCGATTTCCAACGATCCATTTGAATATATCGATGGTATATGGAAGACTAGAAGAGTGTATCGACACTTGAACTTCCAACGTTCAATTTGTGACTTTGTTCTATTTATGTCTTTTTGAGATACAATATGATATATGTTGGTTTTTTTGCTTGTTAAGTTACTTATTAAGTTGTTTTGTGTATAGCATGGTTTTAATATAATTTACAAATATTTTGCCAAAAAAAAAAAACACCTCGCTTACTTGAATCCCTCGCCTCGAAGCGCCTCGAAAAATTGAGGCTCTCGAGTGCCAATTGCCTCGGAGCACCTTGCGCCTTTTAAAACACAGGTACACATCTCAAATGCTACAACTCACCCTCATCCATTGTCTTGCCCATCATTGTTGACTCCGTATCATTACAAATACAAGTGGAAACGACTTATCTGATGTCATATAAGTATGAGCCAAAATATTACAAGTACTATTATTTTTCACCACATTTCCCGTCATCAAATACCTATGTTCATGACAGGCTGACAGCAGTACCTCTCCTTTCAATCTGTAGTTGCTTGTCATCACCAAGACAAACATAAGGTTTTGCTGATCCATTCAAACATTGTTACGTAGCCCTGAGATGAGAGCAATATGTGTCTACTTACCAAATTTCTGTGGAGCTTTCTTTTAGATCATCACATGCCATGAATAAATAGTTGTCTTGATCCTCTTCTTCTTCAACGTACTTTGCTTCTTTAGTTTTTTTTACCAACAACCAACCATACTTGTCTGAATGTCCATATGTGTGGCAGTTTGAACAATCAAAGGAGCTATTTCAGCCTCAAGCTTGACCTCTAAAACCTCCTCTTCCTCGCCGTCTGAAAAAACAGCAATGGAAAGTTTCCGACTCCCCATGGTCAGAAAAGCATTTTCTTCCTCTCAAGTGTGGATGCCTATTCATCCACTTCATGGGCTTCCAGAGAGCCCGTAAGTTCAGAGAAAGATCTTTGGATTCTTTGATAGAAGCAACTACTTAATCAGACTTAAGGTCCAAATTTCTTAATACTTTTGAAGCAACAATTTCATCTACTATATTTTCACCATAGATTGCATTTGGGCAACGACAGAGAATAATTTAGCCAAAAACTCTTGAACACACTCACATTTCATAAATGAGATTTCAAGATTACGTCTAAGAGATAGCAACTGACTGTAATTACCTTATAGGAATAGGACCCTTCAAACTAAGTTTTAATGATTGTTCAGCTGCAGCAATTCTTGACGAAATGGATTCCTTCATCACCTATTCACCTGTTAGATGAATAGAAGTGCTTTTGTATCACAGTTTCGACTTTCTTTTGCGCGGGTCACATCATAACCATTCTCTAAATCCCATAAATTTCGAGACTTGAAGAGAGTCCTCATTTTGGTGCTCCAAAGCTCATACGAATCACCCTTAAACACTAGAATATGTGGTTTAGATACACTAACAGAGTTTGTGTTTGTCGCCATTGCCCGAAGAATGAAAAACAAGAGCCTATTTGAGAAAGAAGCTGGCTGATACCACAGTTGTTGGAAAAGTGACGACTTCTTTTGCAAATGAAAAAGGTATGTAACTGTTCTGCTTTTTTAGCTGGAGTTAACTAGCCTTTAAATAGGCAACAGTTACAACTGAAGAGAAACAAACTAAGCTATTAAAACTGATTCCAAACCTTAACTCGGCTAAATAGGCTCAATGATCTCTTTCTTCGCTTCGATAGGCCGGTACGGCGCTCCGTGTGGTTATATTCATACATGTTCCGACTCGCCGGTCATTATGGATCTAATGGCATGGCGGGGCAAAAGAAAATCACCCAACATCCTTAAAGTTGAAAAAAAGAAAGTCTAACAGCTATTTTCTAGACTTGTGAAAATCTAAATAGAACAAAAAAACTGGTCAAGGTCCAATCAACCTAAATCTTCGATAATTAGTACTTATTTCAAGAAAGAACTCTTTATTCCCTCATATACGCAAACCTCTTAAATCGATCCCAAAGTGTACTTTGTTGTTCGTTTGGATGACGTAGTGGAGCTAATCTGGTGATTAACTTTTCTTTAAAATTTGCTATAACAAATAACAATCATGTTGGAATTAATAAGAAAAAGCGAACAGCGTAAAATTGAGAACATACAGATTAAGTTGGCTAAAATTGCTTAATTTCATTATTTAAAATAAACGCATTACAATAATCAAACAAATTGTGCACACTCTCCCACGATCCATCATATTTACTCACTCACTTCTGTATTCTTAGTTGTAGGGGGTGTTTGTTTAAGCTTATTAAGGCCTTATGAATTAGGAATTGCAAGTAGTCCCAGATGCTGCCCATCGCATGAACTCCTCACATTTACCTTGCAGTCAAATAATTACACCACCATGCTGATTTTGTGCGAGGTAAAAGCAAATACAAAAAAGTAATAATAATAAAAATCGCACCCCAACCCTAATAAAGGGCAATGTCCTCCTGAGGAAGAGGTTTATAACTAGGATTTCACATAAGCTCTATAGACTGAAGCATTTAATTGGCAGTGGATATGTCATATGCTAAGTAAAAAAGATAAGAAATTGTCAAGTTACCTGATCATCCTGGAAGGCTTTAATTGCGAAAGAAGATGAATTACGCCCGAAATTTGGAGCAATCTTGAAGTTGGTAAAACCCCCTTTTGAGAAGGTCGGAGCTTTTACCGTTGGTGGAGATGGTGAGTAATGATTTCTAAGTTGGAAGATCAAGTTCGAAGAAGAAAATATAATCGCCATCGATTTGCTATCCTCTTCAATTTTACGTATAATAATACAAAACTAAAGGGTTTATGGAACAGGGAGAAGTGAAGAACGAATAGTGCCTGTGGCTATGTACTGATGGATAAAAGATTTAGGTATTTAACTATTTTTGCAGGGTAGCCCCTGCCCTTCTATATTTTCCAAACCAATCTCAATACTTTTTAGCATAGACACTCCGTAGTCAACAATGATTAGCTCTCATTTGTGGTTGTTATTAATTAACACTTAATTCTACCACCTCCACACAACACCAACTACCACCACCCCGCCATCATCTACCACTGCCGTTTACCAGCACCAACCACCACTCACCAGGCAGAACCCCACCAAAAAATCAGAGTCAGAACCATCGATGAATCTATTTGAAAACCAACACCCCACAAACATTCGATTTGAACAATTGATGAACCATATGAACCACATCTGAAAACCCGTATGAAGGCCGAAGAACCATAAATGAACCATATGAGGACATAGAGAACAATCGATTTCGAAACCATCTAAACCAAATTCGTAATACTCACACAAAGAACAATCGATGAAGCCCTCAAATCGACCCAGGAAGATGAATTGCAAGATGATGAATCTACGAAACCCTAAAAATGAGCCATACGAACACTGAAATCGTCATCAAATGTGATTACATGAACCATCTACAAAACCATTTTGCTATTCCAGTTCCGTAGCTTATGTTTGTTTTGATTTCAATTTCGATTGTTGTTCTTAATGTTTGATTTTTTTTATTTACTCCAGAGCTATTTTGGCAGGGGTGGGGAATCAAAAGGGAGAGAGAACGGATGGGCTGGTCGGAGATAGCGAGTTAGATAAAGTGATATCGCTTTATTTATATATATTTTATATGCGATATCTTCGTATTTAACGGTTGATATTTCATAGAAAATGGATAAATGGCACTTACTTTATGTATTTGTGAATATCAGGTTGCAAAAGAGTATTGGCGGGAAGTTTAAGTATGAAAAACGGAAAAAGATTCAAGATTTAAAGAAAAATTAAAAAATTTGAAAATTGAAAATGAGACGGGTTCAATGAGAAAACGAGACGTGTTCACGCAGATTAGGTCTAACAAGTCGGGCGAATATCACACGATGCGACTCGTCCAAGCAACCGACGAGACGCGTTTCCGGACGAATTCAAAGTCTATTTAAACTCTTGTTCCGATCCAAAAAGGGATATACATCAATTCTAGCCTGCCCTAGGACTTTCAAAGGAGGCTATAACTTGAAGATCAAGGCTTTTGGAGTGAAGATTCAAGGCTTTCATCATACTTTCATACTGGCTTTTCGTTCTTAACTCTTATTTAATGTATTTAGACGATTGTGGTATGTTTAGTATGCTTATGCTAGGCTAGATTTTCTTTTTTCCTCCCTAGAGGAGATGAACCTTGTTAAAGTTGTTTGATTTCAATAAATTTGGAAACTTTTTACTATATATTT
>JAUEJL010053761.1:0-20226 GCA_032274825.1 Drosophyllum lusitanicum
CACACACACACATATATATATATATAAATAACTGAAAAGATGCAGGTATACCTTTATTTCAAAGATAGGCGGAAGGGAAGGGATGGCGTGGGAGCAAACTGGGACCGAAGATGTGACCCGAGCACGGGTAGAGATAGGAACGAGGTGAGGGGCTGGGAGGAGGTGAGTTGTGATAACTTCCCTCAATACTTCTCTTCAAACACCATCTCGAGTTTTGATGATGTTTGTTGCATGTAGGCCTACATCCGTTTTTCATTCATTACGTCTAATTTTTTTTATGTTCTTCCAAGTTTGCATTTAATTGTCTTTTGTGTTCTTCTAATTTTGCATCCATGTATTCTTTTCCTTTTTGGACCCTCTTTTTCAACACATACCCCTCTAAACCCATTTTGAAGCCAATATTAGCCCCGACACCAGGTTAATTAATAAAACATCACCAATAAATTAGAAAAATTTAGAAAACATAACAAATATATTACCAGCTTTTGGGTGATCGTACTACACTAAGGATATACTTGCCTCCACCCGTCACTGTAACGCCCCAAAGTTTAAAAGTTGCTATGGCTAAGTGTTATTAAATATTAGGGGTGTCTATAAAACTAGAGGGGCTAAGGTTGTTAGTTTGAAACATGATAAGTTCAGGGGCTGATTGGTAATTCTTGAAATGTTCTATTATATATGAATGTTGTAGTTTGACTTAGAAAGTCAAACCTTCAATTACTCCAGCAATACTCACGACAGCCACTTTTCTAGCAATTCTGGATCAGTAACAGCAAGAGTAGAGTGCTATGACAGCATCCAAGTAACTCAAAGTAGCAAGGTATGTGTTTTTTATTGAGTTTTGTGTGTTTTGGGTCAAGAAGGTGATTTCAAAGGTGAAGTCATTGATTGTTGTTAGTAATGGTGTTTTTAGTTGTTGTTTAGTAGTTTCAGATGTTATAGCATGCTTTTTAAGTACTGTGAAATATTTGAATTGAGATTGGAATGAAGAACAACAGCTGTGTTCTTCACAAAAAGTTGCAGGTCGGTCATGTACACGGCCGTGTACATGTCTTTTAAGACGGAGATAGGCCATGTAGATGAACATGGTCGTGTAAAGTGTAAGGTACACGGGCCGTGTAGGGTTACACGGCCCGTGTAGAGGTCAAAGGCGGTGTAGAGCAAGGGAGGTCGTGTGGTGTAGAGCAAGAGGTACACGACCCGTGTAGGGGTATGTGTCAACACAGGCCATGTGGCCAAGGGAGGTCGTGTGGTGTACAGTGTACACGGCCTGTGTAGACCATTTTTCAACACAGTTTGTTCAGATTATGATGTTTAGCTTATTCTCTGGTACAGGAAGGTGTCTGGATACTTGACAGCACACATTACTGGTTTAGCATATCACTCGGTTAACAGATGAGTATACTATTCCTTTAGCATGTTTAGCGTATGAGCAAGCAATAAATGAACAACATGATGTCTGTGTTATGAGATATGAATGCTATATGTATTCGTTGAAACCAGCAGGGTACAGAGTACACTCGAAGTGTAACTTTGTACCAAGGACAGTGTTATGGTGTACAACCACGCAGTGGTGTGGCTGTTTACCAAAGTAGTATAAGTACCTATGAGTTAGTATATGTATACGTGCTCAAGGTAATATGATATGATATGATATGAAATGAAATGATATGATATGGTATGATGTGATATGATATAGGATATGTATATGTGATACAGGTACAAGTGTATAGTCATGCCGTGAGCATAGCTATGCACAAGAACAGTGACAGGGTATACAGCGAGCTGTGTACCAATAGCAGCTGGGATAGGCTACACCCGTGAGGTGTAGATAAGCCCGGCACAGAGGATACTTAGTTACGTGTAAGCGTAGCTGGGTGTCCAGGAAAGTGGAAAGGGGTTTATTGAGCTCTTTAAACCCAAGGAAAGGTCTCAGGGGCTTGGCTACGCGTGAGGTGTAGTCATACCCTGGGACAAGCTAACAGTAACAGCCGCTGGGGATAGGCTACACTGTGGTGTAGATAAGCCCCAGCACAGTAACAGTTTGTGCAGGATTGCAGGTGAAACAGTTTGGATGCGAGACATCCTGGGGAGATGTTACTCCTATTAGACGTTGTTTATGTTCAGTTAGTATGCTTATTAACCGTTAGCTTATGTTTCAGTATTGCATGTTTGCAGGTAATGCGGGTTCTAGCTAGAGTAAGGCCCCAGTGCGATGCTCAGCCGGATAGCTCCTGGTTTTCAAGAAGTAAACTTTGACACTACTTTTGTAAATGTTAGCACGTGTATGTCTAGAAACTGTTTTTTGTGAAACTCTGATATCTTTTTGATGCTAACTCGTAAGATAATGTTTTTAAATTAAAACTGGAAAAGTTGTGTTACATCTATATATTAAGACGTATCTATGATCAATGTTATACGAGTATAAAGTTTAGAGCAATCATTTGTGTAATGAACAATACTGATATATACATACATATATATATATATATATATATATAGTTGTGTGTTTAAAGGAAAAGGGATCTTACGGAAATATATGTTATAAACACATATCGATATGCATTGTGAGTATGCAAGTAAATACTGAGAAGTGGAATGCTAATATCTTATATGTGTGATCTTATACATGGTGACTGAGTATGTAATGTGTTATTGATGTGATTATCTATGATGTTACTTGCAACTGTGTGTATATGTTATCTACAATGTTGCCCACATTCAAATGAGACGCCTGAATGGTAAATGAGATGTCTGAGTGACGAATGAGATGCCTGAATGGCAAATGAGACGCCTGAGTGACAAATGAGATGCCTGAGTGGCAAATGAGATAGCCTGAGTGGCACATGATAGTCTGAGTGGCATGCAGAGGCCTGAGTGACACAATCTGATGAGTTTACTCTTACTTATTTATATTTTTTATTTGTGTATTCTGTTGAGTACTCACTGGGCTTTCTGGCTCATTCTTCCGTTGTTTATTATTTTTAGGTTTTGTGACAGACAAGGTTTCCATGTGGACATGCTAAAGAGTTTTTGTGCAACATCAAACTATTTTTATATTACCTGTGCCGGTTGTTGCCCTATTTCAAACAGTATTATTGTTGTTTCCTTGTTGCACGCTTAAAAAAACGGACGTTACACCCTCTATGATGTAATGTATGTGAATGTGTAACATGTGGTGTGATGTGTCTTAAATGTATAACAATTTTCAATACAAGACACATACTCTCACACATCACATCATACATGCTCATTCAATTACAATTTCCAATCAGTTAACCACGGAATTTTAGTTTTTATACTTATTTGTTGCTGTCATTTTTAGCTCAAAATGCTTTTGGGTCAAAACACACTAATTCACAACGAAAAATACCAAATGTCCAACAATAGTTTCAACTTAGGCTTTGCATATTGAGGTTCGTCAAACTTTCCAAGTCTCAAATGGTTTTGCAATTATTAAGATCCATCTCTTGAAACTTTGAGGTTTTGAGCGGATCAGATGTTTATATGTCATTATGTCAATGATCATTGAGGCTTGAAGAGTGTTTAGCAAAGGTGAAGTTGTAATGTCGATGATATATATTTTAAGAAAAAGAAAAGACATAATATGTGTTTTTGAAATTTTTTTGACAAATTATATATACTATTATTTACTTGGAAGAATGAATAGTGATTTGTTTGTCTTTTTCTACATAAGTTTTATATCATATATTTGTCTATATGAATATATACACAAATTAATGTTTGGCATAGTGATAAGCTATTCTAATAATTAATAGAACTCAGATAAAGAGGCTGGAGATTTTTGGTTCAATCCTTACTACTTGCATTTTGCTTCTTTCATTTTGACTTAAAAAAGCAACGGTATGGCTTGATCCACCCAACTTTCATTCCCTTATGTAGCTTTGTTTTTTGGATTTTAGAAATAACATAATATATTAAAACATACATGTTATTTAGAGCTAATATATTACTAACTAATATTATAATTATAGATTTTGAAAACTTATAGCACTCTAATCTTTATTTAGTTAGATGTATAAGGGCCGGAATTTATTCAAAATGTACACGGTAATAACTGCTTACTACAAGTTTTATACATTTTAAAAACTTCACTTAGCAATTCGTATTTTATATGTGTTTATTAGAAGCTTGTCGCAACGCGCGGGAAGATTTAACAAGAAAGAAATATAATTTCCTTTTAAGTGTATTTATGTGTAGAATTTGGATGTGCACTTCATCTAAAATGTAACTATGAAAAAAAAACAGAATAATAAAAGCATAATTGAAATGATTGAATTGAAATTATCGAACTATTAATTTGAAAAACATGCGAGGTTGTTTATTGTTATTTTTTATAATCCAATTTTTTGGTCCAATACAGCAATAAATATTTGGTTAACCGAACTTTAACTTTTAAGTTTAATATATTATATCATTTCTAATAATATATAGTATATATATATTATTCATAAAATGATTATATGTGGAATTTACAAATTTCTCTTCCTCGCCATCATTCTTTATTTTAATATTTGTCTTGAGTAAATAAAAAAATTAATAAAAAGATTTAATATAAAATATATCATAATCTAAATATCACAAAGCCATAGTCATAGCCTCATTTAAAAATAGGTCTAAGACACCATAGGAATGCATTTTACGCATGAGAGCCCAAATCCAAACCGCAAGACGATAGTAACGTGCATGACATGATTAGGCAAGATAACATTTATTAGCAAATGATTATAATTATATTAAACAAAATTTTATATAAGAAGATGGTTTAAATAAGAACTGTTTTTCGTAGCAATAGTCAATTTTGGTCCTTGATTAAAATTAATCAATGGCTAATAATTTTTTGCGGCTCATTAGTGATTCATTAATAGCTCGTTAATGAGGGATATTTTGGAAAAACCAATGTCGCTCATTAATGTCGGTTCATCAGGACGCAATTCACAGTTGGGTATATATAAATGACCAAAATATCTTTAATGAGTTATTAATAATATTATAAACAATTCTTCCATAAAAAACCGTTATCATCTGAACTTTTTCACACACACAGACATATATATTATGCATTAAAAATCAGTTTTTTTACGATTTGTAGAACTCATAAGCTTTTTAAATCAACTTATAAATCTACTCCTTATCGACATATCCATTATAAAACCTGAACTTAAATATTGAAAATCACCTTAAACACTAAATATCACCTAAGTTGTTACGACTTCTTATTGCATACTTGTCACATAGCCTAAATATTTTGAGTACCATTAGATATAGTCAAATTCTACATAGGTTGCTAAATGTTATAAAACTAGTTATTTTAAACCATGTCTTATTTTAAACTCATGTTGTCTTAGTTTTCTATGAAAAAAAGTTGTAATATCTTATTGTTTTTTTTTTGTAAAATAAGACATCAAAATGATATAAAATAAAGCTGTATAATAATTAATACCAATATATGGTAAAATAAGGAAAGGAAAATATTAAAATTCAAAAAGCATTAGCAAAAGAGAAGTGCAAATGATTATATATATAAGAAAGGCATGCAAAAGATGTAGGGTTGGTGGGCATTTGGATGGAGATTATGAAATGATAATGGTGTAATTCCATGATTAGTTTCACAAAGCATGCTAATCTTGTAACATCATTGGCTTCATTTTGCTATAAAATTATTTTCTTCACAAAATGAGTAATAATGTTCTATAAAAGTAGAATTCAAAATACCATTTTACATAGAGCGCATGTTCTTGATATTTAATTTACAACTTTTTGTTAATTGTTATATGTTTTGTTGATACCAAATCATGTTATGTGCATCCATGCCATCAATTGGTTTCTTGATTTAACTTGTATATAAAAAGGATTTTGACCCTTCATACCTTTTTCACTTTTCTATAGATTTAAGCATCGACTTTCATACTAAATCACCTCGAAAACAATATATAGATACTTTCAAATGGTCTAGTATCCAACTAAATTCTTAACCTTGATCAATACATTAGTTTGACTCAAAACTCGTAGGTATTGTTTATTTCTCGGAATTTGAAGGAATGTAATGAAATGAAACTAAAATCAAATTCTGTGTTGTATTGCGTTTGGTAAATTTGTTTTTGAATGTAACCTTATTTGTTGGAATGATTACATTCCCTTAAGTAATGGAAAATCCATTTCATATGTGAGCTGGATGGAATTTAAATCAATTCCATTTCTTCAAACTCTACGAAACAAACGATACTTTAGTGCTTACTTTATAATCATTGTCTTTCAAACACTTTTATGAGGTTATTATTACCTTTGCAAAAAGAGAAGATAGTTGCAGTATTCTCTACCATCTTAGGAAGAAGTGTGATAGTGGTGATCTCTACCAATAATTATAGAGACATGTATTTGATATCTCTTTCAAGTATGAAAAAGGAGATCTTTTGTTTTTTAAGAGAGTAGTTGGTGAAGAAAAATGTTGTTAAAGTCAGTAAGTGGACTATATTGGATAAGCCAACATCCACTTGAACTATTATAGATGTTTTTGTATTCATTTGATAGTATATTCATTTTGTTAATCTCAATATACTACAAGTTGTGCAACATGGACGTGTTTGATGCCTCAGGGTTGTTCAATCGTCTCACGGAAGGTTGGAAATCAAAGAACCGGTCAAATGAAGGCTTATGCTGTAAGTACTCGTCGATTACTTTAAACCCAAAATTAGTTACAAATCAAAGAAGCTGGCAAGTAGCCAGAGATGCGAGGAGGTGAACTTGGGAGCCTAACACTTAAATCAAAGTAGGGGGGGGGTCATGAACAAATTACATATGATTACCATGTATTAGACGGGGTCATGAACAAATTACATATGATTACCATGTATTAGACTGGTAAGACGAGGGTAAACTCCCCCCTTTTTCTAAGATGTGTGTCTGCCATTGCCTACTTTCTATGATAAAGAGTACAAAATGGATAATAACATTCCTAAGGTCATTTGGAGTCAAGAAACAAGAAAATGGTGCAAAAAGTTACGATGCATGACATACACTTAAATTATTTGAAAGAGCATTTATGTGCAAATCGGCTAATGGAAATTGGAAAACACTTATCACCATAATTAAGAAACCAATAGTCATTGATTACAAAACTCAATTGATTTTACAACAATCTGAGAATTTTAATGTTCTTATCTGTTCCTTTTGTTGTTTCTACTGTCGTAGTTGCCATTGGGCCATGGCCGGCGGTCATCTCCTTTCTTCCCCCACATTCTTGTCCATACGTTGGAGACATATTGTAAGTATAATTGAATTAGTTTTATTAGCTTATTGTCACCACCACACTTCTTCTCCCCCCCACTGTTATATTTCTTGCAACTGCCAGTATAGTTGCAACTGCTCCTATAGTTGTAAATAAAACTTTAATGATAATTACATTTAAATTGATATCTTGCAAAGGTTTAACATTAGTTAAAGGTCATGATGTTATATAACTTCCAAATTAACATTTTTAAAGCTAGGATGTAAATGAACACTCATATCTGTACAACAAAAGTTAAGATGCTACCTTTATTCAAGTTTAAGATGGTCTTTTGTAAGACTTTCTTTTCTACAAGAGAAAAGAAACCACTCACCCTTCTAAACTTAAAAGTAAAAAATGATATGTTGTAACAACTAGTCTTACATATATAAAGGAAGGAACCAACCGTGAGACAGTTTTCAATAACTCATATCACATAGATAGATGAATAAAAGTTGAAGCACCTTATAAGTTTAAAGTTGTAAGCTATCAATAATTTTCATCATGGTTTTAAGTTGATTTTAAAGTTATTGGGTTAGACCATAACTTTGGACTATGGGGTGTACAAATAGTATCAGAACCATCGCCCCACGGGGTGTGGTGAGTGCGAAAATCATGCATCTTATTGGGTTTGGATTCTGGGTATGCTAGTGTGACAGGAATGTCAAGTGTTTAAGTGAGGGAGTTTGTAACGACTCGTCTCACATGTATAAAGGATGAAAGTGATCTAAGTACGAGAGTTTATAATATTTTGTCCCACATGATTTGAAAGTTAAAAGAACTTATAAGTTCAAAGTTGTGGACTGTCAATGACTTCTATCATGATTTTAAATTGATTTCGAAGTTATCATTTAAGACTGTGAATTTAAACCGAGGGGTATTAAATATGTAAAAATATTATGTTTCATCTATAGGAATATGCTACGACTATGAATTTAAACCGAGGCCCTGTTTGGTTCGTGATAATTTCTGGGATTGGGATTTTAAATCCTGAGAAATCCTATATTTATTTGAAAAAAAGACAAGTGAATTCAAATGACATGATTTATTTAAAATCCATTCAAATCCTTTACACAAGGGATTTTAGAAATGCATGAATCCCCCTAGTATTTTAAAATTCTTAAACAAAGGATTCACTAATTTACCATTTTACTCATCTTAACCTAACCTAAAATCAATATAGCTTCTCATTCGTACATAGCCACCGCCGTCCCTTTCCTCGTCGTCTTCGGCAAAGCTAAAACCCACCGCCCATAGTTCCTCATCCTCGCCGTTTGTACCATAGCCATCGCTGTCCCAGTCGCCGTCACCACACCCTGTACCAGTCGTAGGCGTCGCCGCCGCCCTTGTACCAGTCGCCGATTATTTGTGTGGTCAATATATCTCACGATTTTTACCCCCTGCTGTACATAACTACTGTGTGGTCGAGTTTATCTATGAAGTTTATTTGTGAGTTTATCTGTCGAGTTTGTGGTCGATTTACCCATGCTGTATTCTTATCCATTTCATAAAACAACAAATTTCTTTTTAATTTGTAGTCCACTGCTGTGTGGTCAAGTTTATCTATCAAGTTTATGCTTAAGTTATAGTTACATTTTTAATTATTAATAGTGTAAATTAATTAATTATTATTTATTTGTCAAATAATTTATTAAACAAAAAAAAAATTAAATATAACCGGAGGGTAATTCTGTCATTTATCACAGAAACAATCTAAATCCTTTGACCGAATTACAAAACAAATAGGATTTCAGAAATGCAAATCCTGACAGATTTTGTCAACCAAATACAAGATTAAATTCGCAATCCTGCCAAATACAAATTCTAGCAAATTCTTTGACTGAATGCAAATCCCATAAAAAAATCTGCGAACCAAACGTCACATAAGACTATGTATTAAAACCGAGGGGTATTAAATATGTAAAAATATTATGTTTCATCTAAGGAATATGCTACGATTAAACTAAATTAAGTCTCTAAGTTACACCGTCATGGAGCATCCAAACATAAGAAAACAAATAATTGCATTCATCAATGGTAAGCCCCTCTTTTAAGATGCCCAATCTTTTGAAAAATGGAATTAGGGGCCCTAGAAGTTTGCACATGACACAATTGATCTCCCAAACTAGAAACTTGTTACCTATAAAAACTCAATTTATTTTTTAAACATAATTTTTTTACATATGCTCAATGCAAAGAATAATATTAAGATAATTAAAATATTACAAAAATAAGCTTTAGTATATATTATATTGATGTACTTGTACTATTTGAAGTTATAATTATAACTTGCTAAGTGTTATATAAATAGTTTTATTAATAAAACAAGGTTTAGTAGATAATGATTTGATGTAATAAATAAATAAATAGTTTTTCATATAATTAATCTTT
Source organism: Drosophyllum lusitanicum (assembly GCA_032274825.1). Taxonomy (NCBI): domain Eukaryota; kingdom Viridiplantae; phylum Streptophyta; class Magnoliopsida; order Caryophyllales; family Drosophyllaceae; genus Drosophyllum; species Drosophyllum lusitanicum. The sequence goes on from JAUEJL010053761.1 coordinate 9,680, forward strand.
TGTTAATAAATAAATAAATAGTTTTACAAGGTTTTATTAAATAAATAGTTTTATTTATTACTACTTGGAGTTGTAATAAATAAGTTGTTCTTAAGTGACAAGGATTCTAGTTTTTCATATAATTAATCTTTTGTTATAAGGCCATGCAAAGCGCATGGCTCGAAACCTTTCAGGAGTGTTTGGGTTGTATTCGGTAAGAGTAGGAAAAATATTTGGTTGTTTGAGTTATGCTATACTTGAGTTTCAGGTAAGAGAAAAAAAAGAAGAAAAAATTAATGTGACACTAATTTAATATTTGGGTTGAAAAAAATAGATAAACACTGGATACTCATGGTCTAAGTGGTGTGGTGTGGTGTGGTGTGGTGTGGCGTGTGGGTAGGCCTTTTGAGCTTTAAAAGTGGGGTGGTCCCTTATGCACTATGAATTAGCCCATTATCAAAGATAAGCCCATAGCCCGATGAAAACAATGGGTCATGCCATAACCCACCTAATATGGACCCGACTAGACCCGAACCGACCACAAATGTTACAAACCCTTCAGATATAAATACGAACGATGCTGTTATGCTTTCTTGAAAAGAAAGATAACGAGAAAAGCTTCAAAACCCCAGTTCTCTGATCCTTCATTTCTTCATCAACACACAAGCAATCAATCATGGGTCAGGGAACTCCCGGTGGTATGAATCGGCAAGGTATGCCCGGCGATCGAAAGAACGACGCTGACAAAAAGGAGAAGAAATTTGAGCCAGCAGCTCCGCCCGCTCGTGTGGGACGGAAGCAGCGAAAACAGAAGGGACCGGAGGCTGCGGCTAGGTTGCCAACGGTAACGCCGCATTCGAAGTGTAGGCTTAGGCTCTTAAAGCTTGAGCGGATTAAAGATTACTTGTTAATGGAGGAGGAGTTTGTGGCTAATCAGGAGAGATTAAAGCCTCAGGAAGAGAAGACTGAAGAAGATAGGTCAAAGGTTGATGATCTACGTGGATCTCCGATGAGTGTAGGAAACCTTGAGGAGCTTATTGATGAGAATCATGCCATCGTATCGTCGTCGGTAGGACCGGAGTATTACGTTGGGATTTTGTCGTTCGTTGATAAGGATCAACTTGAGCCTGGATGTGCAATCTTGATGCACAATAAGGTAATTTAGGGTTTCAATTATACTCCTTGTTTATTTCATGTTCTTAATGGAAGTCATAACATAGGGTTCTAATTCTACTTGGTTGATTTGATGCTTCGTGTTCCTATTGGAAGTCAAAATCTAGGTTTCAAATTGATTTGTACATAATTGGTAGTTTTGGTTTTATCCAGATTTAACTTAGGATTTCTACTTCCGAGTCTGCGTGATATGTTATTCTAAAAGCTATTAGCTACGTTTTGAAAGTTTTGTAGTTATGTTGCTATAGAAGATTGGAACTTTGGAAGTGAGAAGTCGTTTCCTTGGGAACTTATATAATGGTGCAAGTTGCATAATCCTTGTTCTACTGTTATATGGGTATAACTGTATAAGGATCTATGCTTTTTCTACAGGATAGTTGTATGGCCCATGTTCGCACGATTCTAGTATAGGTATTTCTTGAAGTCAGAAGTTTATTTCTTGAAAGACCATAATAGATCATGGTTCCACTGAACAATGATCAAGGTTATTTTTAAGTTGGTAGGGGGCCTATACCATGTTTGCGTCTAGACTGTGAGCTATTGAAAATTGCTATATGTTCGATATAATTTCATTTTGCTTGTTTGCTAGCGAGATAGATGGTTAAGATTTCATTATCTGGTTATGCTTAAAAGTCGAGTATATTGTAAGCTATATGAAGGTGCTAATCAACCTATATTGATAAATATCCCTAGGTTCTTTCTGTTGTTGGACTTCTTCAAGACGACGTAGACCCTATGGTATCTGTTATGAAGGTTGAGAAGGCTCCTTTAGAGTCTTATGCTGATATTGGTGGGCTAGATGCCCAGATACAAGAAATCAAGGAGGCAGTGGAGCTCCCTCTGACTCACCCTGAATTATATGAAGACATAGGTATCAAGCCTCCAAAGGGAGTTATACTCTATGGAGAACCGGGAACAGGCAAGACATTGCTTGCAAAGGTGTGCATTTTAAACTTCTCTAAAATTTTATTTCTTAACTAGACATGACAAGCTAAGGGGTAGCTTATATGTTGTGTGAAGATATAAAGGATCTTTTGTTTAGTATAGAACTCCATGCGCGATCTGATAGAAACCTTCATACTCAGAACAGGTAAACAGAATTAAGGAATCTACTTTTGTATTTGAACCTTTCTTTTGTTATCCAGGCAGTGGCAAACTCTACATCAGCAACGTTCTTACGTGTTGTTGGAAGTGAGTTAATTCAAAAGTACCTTGGGGATGGTCCTAAGTTGGTCAGAGAACTCTTCAGAGTTGCTGATGATCTTTCCCCATCTATCGTTTTCATTGATGAAATCGATGCTGTTGGTACAAAGAGGTATTTTATGTTTTCTTTAATAGAAAAGTAATCTTGGAAGTTTTTTCTTAACATGAGAAAGGCCTAATTTGGAGATTTTGTGCAGGTATGATGCCCACTCTGGCGGTGAACGTGAAATTCAGAGGACTATGTTGGAATTGTTGAATCAGTTGGATGGTTTTGATTCTAGAGGTGATGTTAAAGTGATACTTGCAACTAATAAAATTGAAAGTCTAGACCCCGCATTGCTTCGACCTGGTCGTATAGATAGGAAGATAGAGTTCCCACTTCCTGACATCAAAACAAGGAGACGCATATTCCAGGTATAGTGTCATGGTTTTGCAATATATTAATGCTTTAAACCTTGTAGATAGAATGTTCATTTTAGTTGTTCAGCCCCTAAGGACTAAAATAGCTTGGTGACTAAACGAAGTCTTCTAATAATAAGTGGCCTTAATGGACTTTGTTTAGTCATTAATCAAAATCGCTCTTTACAACACTAGTAGATACAAATTATGTGATATATATTGGTCTTAGGCTTAGTTTCGAGTTAATTAAAATCTTAAAAGAGTATTTGACAACTTATAATATAGTGTTCATCTTGCAATAAGTTCAATATCTTCATTTCATTTGGGACAACATGGGTATTGGGTGGTGGCGAAAGCGGGATTGAGGGGTTGACCAGGTTGTAATGAACAGATGACTAAAGTTTCATTTTGATTGTGAAGTGGGTGTATTGATCTTTAATCATTTAAGTTTGTTTCTATTTGGTCTTGTATATTCGGCTATCTAAATTCTGCAATTCTTATTAAAGGCGTACATATAACTATACTAGCATGGTACCCGCGCAATGCGGCGGTAACGAATAACTTCTACTCGATAACATATCCATTTTCGGTATTCACGTAATATAGTGACAACGAATAATTTTTATTTGGTAACATGTCTATTTTATTTATCGTTTTCTATTTTCTTTATTTTTCTGTTCTCAATTAACTCATTAATTTTTAAAATAAATTTTGAGAACAATAAAATAAGAAAAAATATCTCTACTTATAATATAGAGTAAATTGCATGAAAATACAAGGTGTAAATTTGTAAAATGAAACTATTTAAAATTAAGAGATTAGGATAATAGAGTAAAATAGTGGATAACTTTCTATTTTATTTTAATTATATGCCTATTTAAAAAAATAACAAATGTCTAAATTATGGTTACTGGTTATTCAGGTTATAAGTTCTACTTATACACATTTTATAATAATTCATTTAAAATATTTATTACATGATAGAATATTTAAAAAAATGGAAGGTTTGGTTATGAGAATATTTTTATTATAGTTAAGTTAATTTGTATTGACTTGATTTTTATATATATGCAAGGTTTAGTTATTAAAATATAATATAAGAATCTTATTAACTTTATTTAATAGTTACATCATTTAATAGTTTCCATTTAGTTTATATGAGGGTAATTTAGTAATTTTAAAATACAAAAAATTGAATAATTTAAGCAAAATGTCTAAGTGCTTTATAATGTATAGATAAGCAAATTGGTTTCAAGAAAGAACATGCATGATATTGACTAACCTCTTGTCTACAAACATGGTTGATAATATTTGCTTATTTATATAGATATAGGAGTAAATTACATTTCGAGTCCCTGTGGTTTGTTTAGAGTTACGACTGGAGCCTTCAAGTTTGAAGCTTTACAAGGAGAGCTCCACTTTGAAGTAATGCAGTGTTTCAGTCCAATACCCAAGAAAAATTACCATATATTCTCATCTTCTTCCCCTTTGTATTTTATTCATTCTTAAACCCAAATTCGTAAATTCTAGAACACCAAGAACATCCAAGAAAACAAACTATGTTTAAACAAATTTACGTACCAAAATCATAATTAGTTAAATCAGTCCCAACGAGCCTAAATTAAAACCTTAATTTTCTAATGTGATTTAAAATCTAGTATAATTCTAAAAGATTTTTGAATAAAAATCATAATTTTTTATTTTGTTTTTTGTTAAAATATTACTTGATTTTAGTTCAAAGTAGTACTTCAGAGTTTAGGGTTTATGTATCAAAATCATAATTTTTAGTTAATATAATCCTAATTAGCCGAAATCAAAAACCTTGATTTTCTTATTTGAATTAACATGGGTACTTTTCTAACATGTTTACGAATCAAAACCTTAATTGCCGATTTTGTTTTTGGTTAGAAAATTATATGCTTTTAGTTTAAACGTGAAAATTAGGGTTGTTGATTCGGTTGTTTTGTGATTGAATCATTATGATTTTGATTTGTAAATATCTTAAATTTAGATTTCTGTTATTGAGTTTATGAATTTGGGTTCAAAATAAATAGAAATACAAAGGCGGGAAGAACAAGAGGGTATTTTGGTCATATGATTTGGTTGATGGACAGAAGTTGTGCATAGTTTGAAAAGTGGGAACTCTCCGTTGAATGCCATAACCATAAGGATTTCTACCATAATTTTGGAGAAAGTGATTTACTCTAGTTATAAACTAAAGGAAGCTCATTTTGATAAAACCTCCCTTTTCACCGAATCTTGAACAATCTAATTAACTTCAACCATTTATTACAAGAATGCCCTCCCACATTTAGATATTTACATCTTTAACCGTTTATTTAATCCAAGGTGTTGGGTGGGATATGGGAATAAAATGATATTAAGCTGTTTTTCAGGATATAATTGAATGAATAACTAGATCTTATACATTCTTATAAGTAAAGTATTTTAGAAGTGTGACCTTAGGGTCAAAATAGGCCATAAAAGTAACCAAGTATATTGAGTTAATTTAATGGTTTTCAAGCTTGGTTTTAAATGGTGTAAAGTGCCCCAAAGCGCTAAGGGTCCCAGAAGCTGAAGCACTAAGCAAAAGCACTTATAAATTACATAACATCTATATATAGTCATAATGTCATATACTATCTTATAAATACTTAAACACCAAAGTCTCAATGCATATATTCAAGACTCAGAAGTACTTAAACACCAAAATATATTTATCAATTTACTTATAAGTTATAAATACTAAAATACTTGCATACCATTAATCATACCATGAAGTCGTGAACAAGAGAAGTAGAGAACTGCTTTGCTTCGTGAATTGAATTGAAGAAGGAAGGTGATGATTACCGATTCAAAAGTTGACTTATCGACTTTTCAGTTTTCACAGCTCTAGAGGATCGACTTTTACCACTTTGGATGATGACTCTTTGTTTCGTAACCTAAGCCCATAGTCTAAAAACTCGCCGCTAAAAACTTAAAAGGCTGTTAAAAGCCCAAACTAATCAAGACTACCTTAGTCGCTGTAAAGCGCTGCTTCACGCCTTCACCTACCGCGAAGCAAAGCGGGCGCTTTTTCTCACTTTACGTTATCGTAGTGCTTTGGTATAGCTTAAGCGCTAACCCTCATCGCTTCAGCGTGTAGCGCTTTAAGCGGTGATTAAGCGAGCTTTTTTAAACCAAGTGTTCAAGAATTTCTTTGTATCTTTTGCAACAAAAAGTCCAATTCATCATTCTGTCAGAAAGTGAACTGTTGGTTTGGCTCATGGCAGTGTTGTTAATAGTTTGTTATGGTTATTAAAAGATGGAATTCATCCACCAAAATGTTCTACACTTGCTAGAGTTCAATTGATAATGCATCATGTTTTCCAACCTTTGAAAGACCTATTATATTTGTAATATACTTGCTTAATGAATCTTTTGATTCAGATACACACATCAAGAATGACTCTAGCTGATGATGTGAACTTGGAGGAGTTTGTAATGACAAAAGACGAGTTCTCTGGGGCTGATATCAAAGCCATTTGTACCGAGGCTGGATTGCTTGCTTTAAGAGAACGCCGAATGAAGGTCAGCCATTCCATTTTACTAGTAGTTATATTCTTTGTATACTTTTTTTGACGAAACAGAAAGAATGCTTTTAGGAGTTTCAGAGCCAAAAAATAATTGTTTTTTTAGTTCATTCTCTCTTCTTAAAAGAAAATGCGATGTTTTCTTTTCTACCCACTAGCAATAGTAACTTAGAATAAGCAACTTTGATTTTGATTCATATTATTACTTTTGTTTTGACACCCCGATGGCCTACCGGATAACACACAGACTCCCTCCCTTATAATGGAGGTCCAGGGTGCCAGTCTCACAGGAGTTCAATTAGGGGTATGGCCAGGGGTGATAAGGAGCTGGCCATGGTATCGGTTAGGCCATGTATGCTTGACCCTAGGGAGGAGCCCTAACCAGGGACAACAACTTTAAATAAGAACTTTTGTTTTGTCTCTTATTAGGGGACATAATTGGACCTTCTGTCTCTTATTAGGGGACATAATCACCTGGCATCTTTGTTCATAGACTAAAATTTTACTTCTATTTCAGGTTACACATCCAGATTTTAAGAAGGCAAAAGACAAGGTTATGTTCAAGAAGAAGGAAGGCGTACCCGAAGGGCTTTATATGTGAAAACACTCTTTTTTTATTTACGTTCCTGTCCCTACCCCTTTCACAAGTTTTTAACCTATCAGTTCGGGACACTTTATTTTGTACGTGTAACTGTGTGTCTCCCTCGTCATTGATTTCGACTATGTTATTATTCTGTCTTTACAGGTAGAAATTTGCAAGTTCCTTTTCCTGCACACTTGGGTTGTATTGTTTAGTGTTTATTTCACCCAATTTTGGGGTGATATTGGTAGTTTGATACCTCTTCGAGGGTCAGCTAGAAGTTGTCGCGTCTTAGCAGTGGTCTAACTTCCTTGGGCCTTGACACATTGTGTACATAAGATGGTAAGTTCCATATGTAAGCCACTTGCCAATTTCCTATAGTATTTCATAAGACCATAGTACTCCATGTCGACTTCTCACCGAATCTTTTGACCATGGCTTTTTGCCTGTGTATCACTGTAAATTAAGATGTACCTGAACTTCTACTTCAAACTGGACAGTCCTGCGTTCTTTCCTGTGGTATTTTCATAAGACGACCTTAAAAGGTTTTGATGGACGAATCAGATGTACTATACCAATTTTCGGGTTATCCAAAGTGAAACATCTTAGCACGTTGACGTCCAAAACAACTTGGTAAGTGTGTCGAAAACTTGTGGTGTTGACAAATCTTATACTTTGATACGTTTTAAGTCCCCCTCCCTCTAGGCTGTTCTAACAGACTCACACCACTGCTTTGGTAATGCTGTACGTACAACAGACAACCTCCTGATGTTGAACAAGAACTAATTCTGGACATTTTCAGTATTGATTTTCTTCGCTTTTTATTGATAATCCCAAAATTTCGGGCGTCATATCCCTGGCTAGTGCCTTTAATCTTGGTTTGAGGCCTTTGATAAGATCACTTGCATCGGAGCCTCTACCCGAGCTGGTTGGGGGCCAACCCTAGCTGGAACACCATCACCCTTCATAGGGTTGATGGTGGTGGTTCCCAAACCACTGCGGGTTCCTCTTTTTTCTTCTCTCTCTCTCTTAATTAATATATATTTTTTTATTAATATTTGATGTGGGTTGAATAGGGTTGTATGTGGGAGTTTATATGGTAGAGAGGGTTGGAGGTGGGAGGTGATGTGGATGCTGATGTGACAGTGAGTTTAATAGGGTAAGTCCATTATGGATGCTGATGGTCTAAGCTTAGACTCCAAAATGGTATCTGGAACTCCAACTAATTGGTATGTTTCTTCTTGTTGTATACATCGATGACAAACAAAGAGACCATGAGAGGACAAAAGAAAGTGCAATTAAAGATGTCGAGAGAGCATTCGGTTTCATTCCATCTCATTGGGCGATTGTGTAAATGACAGTGAGAGCTTTGAGCTATAAGAAAATAAGAAGATTTATGCACACCCGTATCATCCATGTTAAAGACGATGGATAGACAATATCAAATGTTGACGACTATACAATTAAAAAAAGAAATTAACCGATATTCACAAAGAGATGATATACCTCTATCGAAATAAAGAGTCACGTGAGAAAGATGCACAATTCTATTTTCGACAAGATACCATAGAGCGTAATTGGAGAAATCAACGAGCTTAGAAATGTTTATTTTATTTTATTTTATTAAAATGTGCTAGTTTAATACCCAGTGTATAAACACGGGGATTGTTTATTTGAATTTTAAACATTTATAGTGTGAAATCTTAAGCATATAATAAATACAAATATCAATAACAAAGCAAGAAACATGTATGAAAATCGAAAGATGAAGAAAGAAAATTGGGATACTCACAGATTTGTGCCGATATTTGTTAGCCATTTTAGGAAATAAATAAGAATGATTAATGGAAAAAATTCTAAGAATAATTTGAAGTCTTTTTAAAATAAAGGATTCTAACTGGTAAAAGATATTCTAAAAATAGTTTGATGATGTCGTAAGCCTATTTTTTTAATATATACTAAAAATAAAGATAAAGATTCATGTTTTTAGTGTATTTTTAAAAATTAATTAATTTTTATTATAGTTTATGTACTTTTGAATCAACCGAATTTTATTTTCATTTACAAATTCTATTTATTTGTTGTGTAAAACTAAATCTGAAATTAATAAAGTATGTTTGTACCAAAATCTAATATCATGACGAGTGACCATATAAGGCCAGGCGTATCACATGGCCCGAAGGACTTCAGGTAACATTGGGTTGGGTGGCAGCCTTCGGGAGCACCGCTACGGGTGCCTTCGGGTTCCGCCTCGTTTTTCGTTTTCAGTTTCACTAACCCGAGCAACCGGCTTTGTTTTTTTTGGTTTTGTAGATAGAGTAGGAGAGAGAAAATGTTTGGGTTGATTTGGGAAGAATGCTACTTAGGTTTTGGGTTAAATTGGGTTGGGAAGGAAAAAGTAAAAAAAACTGATGTTTGGATTGATTTGGGTTGGATGTATGTGCTACGCATGGCCTAATGGGTTAAGTGGCGGGACTATCATGATACACGACAGTTTGGTACAAAATTAAAGCAATCCAAACATTGTTAGATATCATTATTTTAGTATTGTTAATTATGTTTTAGATAATTGTGGTTTTTTTGAGATTAAAAAAGTTTACAAGTTTTAAGTTTTGAAATACATACTTGTTTTAGCTGATTGAATACGTACGGTCCTGATAAAAAGCAAAGCAAAGAATAATGTTTCCTACACTTGAGAAACGAACAAATTTTTTAAGAAAAAAAAACAGCTTTACATGATCTAAATGATTATATATCCAGATGGATTCTTGTTTATTTTAACGTAATTATAAACGGCTAGGCGTTGGTTTAGAAATGTTACTTCCCTTAGACAACAATTTCTATTATTCTTGATATATAGAAGGTTCAATGAAGGGCTAAATCAACACATAAATTTAAATTTATTATTTGTCAATGGTATTTTTATTAGAATTCTTTGTAATTTTCTTTAATTCCATTGGTTGGTTGGGATCCACAGCAACCCATCGATTTCATTTATTGTTTTTTCTTTCTTAATATTGCCTTTTTGCTTCTCATCCTTTTTGCATTTTGGTTTATCTATTTTTTAAGAGAGTGTCGGCAGTTTTGTTGGGTTGTCTTACTTATTTCTATGTAACTATTTGCGGCTGCAGTTCTAGCTATGCTCCACAGTATCTTCGTTGTTGATGTTGATTCAACCTGTCGGACGTAGATACATTATCTATGTATGTGTACCGCAACTATGTCGTGCACCACCACCTTTTATGCATCCGGTTTTTGGATTCAAGTTTTCCCTTTGGGAATGGGAACTTTATAAATGTCATATGTGTATACGAATGTTATGTGATGTGTCTCGACGCTCGAAAATTTTAATTCATCAGAAAGATGGTGGGTCTTAGGGTGTCATTAATGACATTATTTTCTTTTAGTGCATTTGCAAGTACATCCTCTTGGTGTCACCTCGGTATATATGTGTTGTAGGTGTAGGTTGTGGTAAAAGTCGGAGATAAAAATTAACCTCACTAATTTCTCCCTTAATCTATTTTATACGTTTAGAGTCAAAATTAGGATAATATCAAAACCTTTAAGGATCCAAGTTACTCAACTAATATTAGCTTCAGCGGAATAGGATCAAACAACCAATAATAATCAACCACGAACAA
>JAUEJL010053772.1:0-20208 GCA_032274825.1 Drosophyllum lusitanicum
TATATATTAGAGTAAGGATTCACATAGCCTCACTCTTAAACATTGAACTCAACGGTCAATTCTTAGTCACTCATTTAAATAGACAAAATTTGAAAAAAGAAATCCAAACCTACGCCTCCTATAAGACTTCCCCAAAATTTTCTATTTTTATTTTTTATTTACCCCTTAAATATTTAAATGACCATAACTATTTCAATTTTGAAATTTTGAGCAAAAAAAATTATACCAATCTACTCATTTTTTAATCCTCTTTCAAACAAAACCACTCTTCCATATTTCTGAAAATTTTATTTCGAAAATGCAAACCATATGAAAATAATACCAAAATATTATAATTTTAAATCATGTGAATTTTTATCATTTTCAACTATAACTATGTGTATCTATATCATTTTAAGCTAAAAACATGTGTATTTATATTTTTTTCGGCTAAAAACATGTGTGTATATATTATTTTGAGCTAAAACATACGTATTTATATCATTTTCGGGCTAAAAACGTGTGAATTTTTATTATTTATTTGCTGTAACCACGTGTATTTATATCTTTTTCGGCTGGAAGGAATATATTTATATCATTTTCGTTTAAAAACATGTGTTTTTATTTTCGGCTAAAAAATGTGTTTATATCATTTTTGGCTGAAAATGAGTCTATTTTTATCATTTTCATGTGGATAATGTTATTATTTTAAATGTTGTATATTATTATCATTTTTATCTGGAAAATGATATCATTTTCAACTGGAATGTGTATCATTTTCAGCTGGAATGGGTATCATTTTCGGCTGGAAAGTTATCATTTTTGGTGACTGGAAAATGTTATTATTTTCAATTGGTGGCTGGAAGTTATCATTTTTTGTGGCTGGAAAATGTTATCATTTTTAACTGGAATTGTTATCATTTTTGGCTGGAAAGTTGTAACACCACTTTTCAGTTTTTAACTTAAAAATATTATCTTATGTTTTAGCACTTCAAAGGATATCAGAGTATCCCAAAATATAATTTCTAAGTACACATGTGCTAATATTTACAAAAGTAGTGTCAAAAGTTTGCTTCTTGAAAACCAGGAGCTATCCAGCTGAACACCGTGCTGGGGCCTTACCTTTGCTGGAACCTGTGCCACCTGCAACATAAGACACTGAAACATAAGCTAACGCTTAGTGAGCATACTAGCTGAACATAAATAAACCTAAAACAGAAGTAAAGTCTCCCCAGGATGTCTCGCATCCAAGCTATACACCTGCAAACCTGCATAAACTATTACTGTTCTGGTATACAGCACAGCTGTACACCCTGTCACTGTTCTGGTACATAACTATGTACCCTGATACTGATCTTGTGCATAGCTATACACTAATGTTGTACAATATATACATATCAAAACTATCTCACATAAAAAGGATATCACATAACTGAGATATCATACTGTTCACTCGTGCATACACATATGCTAATCATACTAAAGGAATAGTATACTCACATGATAACCGAGTACTATGCTAAACAAGTAACATGTGTTGTCAAGTATCCAGGCACCTTCCTGTACCAGAGAATAAGCTAAACATCATAAACAGAACAAACTGTGCTGAAAATGGGCCTACACGGGCCGTGTACCCAGGTATGCTACACGACCATGTAACCCTACATGGCCTGCCACCACCTTTGACCTCTACACGGGACATGTACCTTACACTTTACACGACCATGTTTACCTACATGGCCTGTCACCGTCTAAAACATATACACGGGCCGTGTACACGACCGACCTGCAACTTCTGTGAAGAACAAATCTCCTGTTCTTGCTTTCAAACTCAGATTCAGTTAATTCAAATACTGTAAGGGTGTTTTCCTACACCACAAATAACCACTTACATCATTAAAACATAACTAACATGCTTTGATCCTTGATTCAATCATTTGACCCATTTGTAACTTGAAAACATTAACTCAAATCTTACCTTGATACTATAGCAACCGCTAAACTAATTAAATGGTGCTGGTACTACTGTTTCTTGATCATAAATGGAAAGGAACATAACTTGTAGCTTGCACAGATATGTATGCTGTGTAAATAGAAAGGTTTGACCTCTACACGGGCCGTGTACCTTACACTTGACAGTCGTCCCTATCGGTTTGGAAGCTAGCATCAGAGTAATCCTTTACTTTAAGCTCTTCCTCACCTCCGAATACTAAGAACATCTCTTTAGTACGCCTAAGATACTTGAGAATGTTCTTTACTACCCTCCAGTGAGCTTCTCCTGGATTTGCCTGATATCTACTAGTCATGCTTAAAGCGCATGACACATCAGGGCGAGTGCACAACATGGCATACATGATCTATACTACAGCCGAAGCATTTAGGACTCACTTCATTATGTCTAGCTCCTTTTTAGACCTAGGGCATTGAGTCTTGCTTAATGCCAATCCATGCATCATGGGGAGATTCCCTTTCTTGGAATCCTCCATCTTAAATCGTTAATGACTTTATCCATATATGCATTTTGGCTCAATGCAAGAAGCCTTCTACAACTGTACCTATAGATCTTGATTCCGAGAATGTATCCCATATTTCCCAAGTCCTTCATGGAAAAACAACTCCCAAGCCAAGTCCTTCACTATGCAAGGTTGGGATGTGATTCCCAATAAGTAGAATGTCATCTACATATAGAACAAGGAAAACTATCAAGCTCCCACTAGCCCTGACATACACACATGGTTCATCTTTGCTTTTCAAAAATCTGAACTCTTTGATCTTTTCATCAAAGCAAAGATTCCAACTACGAGATACTTGCTTAAGTCCATAAATGGACTTCTTTAGCTTGCAGACCTTGTTAGTACTCCGGATGTAGAAAACCCTCAGGTTGCATCATATACACCTCTTCAGAAAGCTTCCCATTAAGGAAGGTGGTCTTTACATCCATTTGCCATATTTCATAATCATGAAATGCAGCTATGGCAAGGAAAAAAGTTTCAACATGGTCACTAGGAAAAAAAATTCATCATACTCAACTCCTACTGTCTGCGTGAAACCTTTAGCTACCAGTCGGGCTTTGAAGGTATCCAAGGTCTTATACATGCTGGTTTTCTTCTTGAAAACCCATTTACACCCTACCGCTGTGTTCCTGAGACATGGTAAGGAAAGAAAAGAAAAGAAAAGAAAATTAACGGGAGAAAAGAAGAGAAAAGAAATGATAATGATTTTGAATTTTCACGTTCCCGAGTTGGAAAGAAAAGAAAAGAAATTAGAGAAAAAAGACATAAATTTGTGTTCCCGAATTGGGGAGGGAAAGAAAGAAAAAGGGTCATTTTACAGTAATGTCCTTACTTTTTAAAATTATTTATTGTGATTAAGGGTAATTTAGTTATTTACGAAAAATCATAAAGATTTTCCTTTCCTTTCCTTCCAAATCCTCCCACTTTTGAAAGGAAAGTTTAAGAAAGAAAGTTAACCAAACTTTCTTTCCAAATCTTTTATCTTCTTCCCTTAAAATATTTCTGGAACACAAATTTTTTTTTATTTCCTTCTTAATCACTTCTTTTCTCTCCAAATTAAACTTCGGAAACACAGTGTAAGTGTTTATTTTGTAGGTCTGGATATTGTTAGTTTAATTTAACAAAACAAAACCAAAAAAAAAAAACTTTACTACCGCATTGTCCACACTTTATATCATTAATGAGATCTAAAAACTTGTTCAGACCAGAATTAATTTTATCAGAATTTGAATTTCTTAACTTGAAATGTTTAATAAACTCAAATATAACCATTTAATTCTTCTCAACATAATGTTAAGTTCATAATGCAATGATAAGCATTAAGCATATCAACATTCAAAGATTATGTAAATTAATTCTTAACAGTTACACATCTCAAAAGGTCAACTACAATTAAACACTATACATCCAAAATTTATTTTTCACTAGCCCTTGCCGTGTGACGTGACTTGCGCACCAAAGGCAACCAAATCACGAGGGTCGACTTTCGTGCACCATGGCTAATTTGCATGCTAGGGTTTCCAATTAACAGAGGCTTCGTTGCATTTCAGTATTTCACAGAAAGACTCGAACCCGATAACTTATCATCAACAAGAAGTTAAACAGAAGTTCAAGAGAATCTAAGTTGGTATTAAACTCTGCTACTTAATCGACAGTTCTAGAATACAAAGCAATATTCTGAACCAAGTTCCATCCTATAGGGTATACGAAAAATTCACTTATTTCGCATTCTAAAAGGAATTTAAATTTATGTAACCATAAAATTTAATCAAAATTTCACAAATATATAATAGATTAAAACCACCATGAACACTAGTGACTAACCACTTGAAAGAAGCTTCAAGCTCTTACTGGCTTCTGAAGAACAGCAGATAAGTAAACCTCAGAGTTCCCTGCACCATTAATCTTCTCTCCAATAACCCATTTGAGTTTCTTGTACCCAAACCGTTCTATCAAACGGGTCAAGTTTTTCCTCTTTTCATCATTAGAACAAAGGAAATTGTCCAACCAAAACAACCCACCAGGCCGAATGAGCCGATCGATATCAAACATTAAAAACTCGAGTTTTTCGGGTCGGCCACCGATATCCAGACCATTTCCAACATGAATTATGTCAAAAATATTGTCATAAAATGGGAATCTGTGATCTAAACTTAGGTATAAAGGGAAAATACCTCTAGCAGCTATGAATTCATTAAAAGGGGCATCAATGTTTAGAGTTGCAGTAACTATGGTCACATTTTTTTCAGCCATTCTAGCAGCAAAAGTACCAGATCCACCACCAACATCAAACCCAATTCTAATCCCACCACTTCCTAAACCTAAAACATCATCAATCAAGAAATCATTTTTGCCTCTAGATTTCACAAATCTTTGAATCTCATTTCCACTAGTTATATCAAAACAACCAGCACAGTCCCTATTCAATTTCTTGCTGTTTAAACACATCAAATTCTTGCATCCAAGACCACTCCAACTATAAATCTTTTCACTAACATTTCTCCAAAGTGAAAGAGGAAAAGGGTGAAGACCAACCTTAGGAATTGATTTAGCAAAGCATCTTCTTCTGGGCAACGGCTCACACCCTTTCAAAATCAGCTTCTGTGAAAGACTCCAATCATCTGGGCAAGCTCCATTTGGTTTGTAATTCATATATTGCGACAGAAAATCAACCGATTTATAACATGAATGCCCCACAGAAGACACCATCTCTGTGATCCCAGTTCTTGAATCTTTACCTAATGGAAGTTGATTTCTTTGTAGAAAGAGCTTTAACTCGTTTGGGATAGTGGGTGTTGAAAGATCAATACTTTCGTATCCAAGAAGCTGTTTTTCCATCTGGGCAAGTTTCTTTTGGGAAGAATCGATCTCTCTGAGGATCAAAGAAACTTGTTCTGAGATTAAAGATATGTTTTTGTGGGTATGATGGTGAGTAAGGAAGTGAATCTGGTGATGAGTAGGTTTTGGGGAGTATGTGAAGGCGTATAAAGCAAATAGATTTGTGGTTATGACTGAAAATAACATGAGAATATGTACGGCTGATGAACAGACGGTGGCGCTCTTGAATCTTGCAGTTCCATCACCGATTTTTAAAGAAACCGAACCCATGTTTGGTGTTGGGTTTCAAGATTCAAGTGGAGATGGAGATGGAGATGGAAATGAAGATTTGGGGGAGGGAGTGTGAGAGTGAGGGAGCAGGTATATCACATCACAGACAAGTAAAAAAAAGGTAAAAGAAGACATTTTGATAATTAATTAAGGCAAGTAGTGAGGAGAAGTCTTGTGATATGTCGGTTGTATTTTTAATACCATAGATGTCCTTGGTCCTTGCACAATTTTAGTTTTCATAATTATTGAGCTTGACATTGGGGGATGTTTGAATTTGTATGTCAAAACCCTTTATTTTGTTAGTTTCAACCTCCTTTAAAATCTTAAATGGTGTTTAAGATTAGGTGAATCTTAATAGAATGAATCTAACTTATAATTAATTGTGATTGTATATGGTATTTTAATAAATGCAACTAATTTTTTTATATTTTGATTCAAGTACAAAGAATTGTCATAACAGTTTATCTCTATAGCTTATAGAGTGAGATGTGTTGTAGCCCACTGACTCCTATTGTTTGGATAGGTTAATATGGTTATAAATAAAATCAATAATGATTTTCAAAAGAAATTACAATTTAGTTAAACCGGATATATTATAGAACAATTTATAAATGTGAAAATTTCGAAGAATAATAATCACGTTTTAAAAATATTTTATTAAAAGTCACTCATAATTCACTCAACAATAATAACTAAGTTTTAAAAAAATCAATATTATGAAATTTACCTGTTTCTATAAATTATCAAGTTAACTTTATTTATTACAATTTTAATATAAATGTTTATTTAACTCAAAAATTCATCTCACAATTACATCCACGCTATCAAGTATTATAGGTGTCTTCCTATCTTTCAAAGTTTCCGTTATAACTCTTTCTAAACATCATACAACTACCAAAATACCCACCGATCTCTATTTCCTTTTGTTGTACACATTTTCCCACTAAATACCTTTTTTCTCTTGGACAAACAAAAATTTACCTCTCTTGTTTCACCCAGTACAATAGCCATTACAATCTACAAAACATCGAGTTCTATAGAAAGGCGGGAGTTGGAGGTCAAGCAAGAAAACATACTGATACGTATCTATTCCGTACTAGACTCGTATCATGTCATAAGTTTAAGTGTAGAACTCACTCTTTAAAACTGACTTGTTGTAGAGTAGACACTTAGACTTATAAGCTACCAACGTAATTTACTTTCAGCCGATGTGAGATCACGATAATAGCCCACGCTTGAATGATCAACGTTCTTGTTGGTCATGTCTATGTTCGTCACGGTCGACACCCCTCCTTTTGGATCCAAGCCACCGCTTCATAGGTCACCGCTCCAAATCATTGTTAGTCATCGTTACATTGGTCACAATTGACATCCTTCTTTTTCAGGTCCAAACCACAATTCGAAATGTTGAAACCTTGTAAGTGGGGATGACTTTGATACCAATTAATGCGAATCTATCTAATATTAGTCATGTATCACACCATATGCCCAAGTATATAACTTATCCCTTAAAATCGGTTTTTTAAGCCGTAACTAGAGAATGAAGATTGTATTTCATAAAAAAAAATTATCACTCATTGTGATTGTCTAGATCAGAAATGAAGTGTATTAAATGTTCTAGAAATAAATAAATAAAAAGTCACGATTTGTGTTTTTTAATGGTTCTGGCCTCTTTTTTTTAATGAGTAGGTTTTAAAATTAATTACTCAGGTTTTTTTAACAAAATATATTATAAATAGGATTAATTTCATATATGCACTTTTTAACCATCATAATATCTAATTTGTCTGATTAACCTATAAATATCACATAAACCGTTCTTAAACTTTCAAAATATCATATTTGCTCAAATCATCATTGTATCAATTTAAACTATTTTATAATCAACTTAAATTATCTATAAGATATTGAAAAGACCATATTACCCTTCCTTGTTTCGATACATACAGATCTCTATCTCCACGTTCCACACGTCTCCTTGTATCCCTCCCGATTCCTCCTCCCCCTCCTGTTGTTTGCCGCCACCACTTCTACTGTCAGCGACTTACGTTCAACTTTGGTTTGCCTCTCGCTTCTCCTTACAGCGCTGTAAGTTCGCTTTTGGTTTGCCTCCTGCCGCCGATCGACTTTGCATTTTGCATTCCTACCGCTTACTTTACTCCATGTTTGTTTTCCTTTTTTTGTTGAACTAGGAAGTAAAGAAAACATTATTTCGTTAACATGTTGTTATTGGTTAACTTGATTTGTGCTACGTTCCTTTCTTGCCGCTTTGAGTTTGTTCCAGGTTTCTTTTTTTGTTGAACCAGGGAAGTAAAAAAAACATTTGTTATCAATTTGCATACAAATTTGTCAACCTAAAATTAGTGTTTTAAAGAATTAAAGTTGATTAAAATAATAGTGTGGGCATATATAGTATTTTAAAAGTTTATAAAGGGTGTAGGTGATATTATTAAAATGGGTTTAAAAGAAGGGTATAATAGTTACTTAACTATTTTTTATAATTATACATCACTTGAAATGCTTAAAAATTGATAGAAATGATGATTTGGTGAAGTATGATATTATGAAAGCTTAAGTAGTGTATATGTGGCTTTTGTGAAACACTAAAACTTGGTTATATTAAATCCTTTTGGGAGATTTTAAAGGAAGACATAATAAAGATGGTGCGTCATTTTG
The DNA here is from genome assembly GCA_032274825.1 of Drosophyllum lusitanicum. Classification (NCBI taxonomy): domain Eukaryota; kingdom Viridiplantae; phylum Streptophyta; class Magnoliopsida; order Caryophyllales; family Drosophyllaceae; genus Drosophyllum; species Drosophyllum lusitanicum. Next base: position 8,277 of record JAUEJL010053772.1, read on the forward strand.
AAGCAACAGCCTCTTTCTCTTCTGGTTGCAATTCTTCCTTCATTTCATTATTTCCTAAAGTTAATGACCCACTCTTACTTAAAGATTTCCGACCAATCAGTTTAATTGGTTGCATTTACAAAATAGTGGCGAAAATACTTTCCTCACGATTGAAAAAAGGTGGTGGGCAAGGTAGTAAGTCAAGAACAGTCAGCATATATAGAAGGTAGGCAGATTCTCGATGGCCCGTTGATGCTTAATGAAGTTTGTGGTTGGGTAAAAAAAACTAAGCTTAAATCGTTGCTTTTCAAAGTAGATTTTGAAAAAGCATTCGACTGTCTTAGTTGGGCATATCTTGACTCAATTCTTGAGCAAATGCATTTTGGATCAAAGTGGCGTAGTTGGATTAATGGGTGTCTTAAGTCTGCTAGAGCATCGGTTCTTGTTAATGGCTCGCCTACTAAAGAATTTTCCCTTACCCGGGGGGTGAGACAAGGAGACCCATTATCACCTTTTCTTTTCATTATTGCGATGGAAGGGCTTCACATTGCTATGTCTGAAGCTGTAAATAAAGGTTATTTTCATGGGTTAGCTCTTCCTAATAATGGCCCAATGTTATCTCATTTTCTTTTTGCAGATGATGTTATCTTCTTGGGTAAATGGTCGATCTCCAATGTGACCAATCTCACCAGAATTCTTCGATGTTTTCATATTGTATTAGGATTAAAGGTTAACTTCACTAAGAGTAAAGTTTTTGGGCTTGGTGTTCAGGATGAGGAGGTAAAAAATTTATCTTATTTTCTGAAATGTGACAGTGCAAAGCTACCATTCACTTATCTTGGTGTTACGGTTGGTGCTAATATGAATCTAGTTAAGAATTGGAAACCGGTGATTGAGAAAGTGAGTTCAAAGATCTCAAATTGGAAGGCTAACTCTTTGTCTTTTGGTGGAAGAGTAACTTTATGTAAGTCGGTCTTAGGAAGCATCCCTTTATACTTCCTCTCATTATTCAAAGCCCCCTTAAAAGTTATTGAGTCATTGGAAAGAATTCGTAGGCAGTTTATTTGGGGTCAAAAAGATCAAGGAAGTCCAAAGATTTGTTGGGTCAACTGGCAAAAAACTATAGCACCTAAATATTTAGGTGGTTTGGGTATTGGGTCTCTAAAAGCATCAAATTTAGCTCTCATTACAAAATGGTTGTGGAGGATAAAGGTAGAACATAATGCGTTATGGGCCAAAGTTATTAAAGCAATTCATGGTGTTGGTGGAAGGATTCAATCAGAAATTGCTAATCGTAAACATCCATGTGTGTGGTTAAATATCTCTAAGGTGGGTGATGTGTTCTCCAAATTGAATTTAAATATTGATGAGTTGTTCACAAGAGTGGTTGGTAATGGGAATAATATAAGTTTTTGGAATGATCGCTGGACTAGTGAAGCTTCTTTAAAGCACATTTTCCCAGATCTATATGCTATGGAGACTCAAAAAAGTTGCACCCGATCGAGTTTCTCATTTTAATAATGAAAGAATAGTCTGGGGATGGAATTGGCAAACGAACGAGCTACAAGAAAACAATTTACAGCAGCTTGATGACTTAGGAAAAATGCTACATCAGGTGGTTATAAACGACAAAGAAGATGGGTGGAGATGGGAAGGAGACCCGAGTGGTGAGTTCACGGTGAGATCACTCAAAATCATTATAGAAAATCTAATTAATTCTCCGTTTGCGGGTTACATCTTTTGGAACAAATGGTTGCCACCGCGTATTAACTGTTTCGTTTGGAGAGTTTTATTAAATCGTATTCCTACAAAACCCAACTTAACTACAAGAGGGGTCATTTTGCTATCGGAGGATTGCTACTTATGTAACTCGCATTCAGAAATAGTTGACCATCTTTTCCTATGCTGCTCAAAAGTAAATGACATATGGGTATGGTTCTCAAAATGGTGTAATATCAATCTCAATTGTCAAACCTCCATTGATCAGTTTTTATTTAATGTTTTAGGGAATGGAGATAATGAAGTGAAGAAGAAATTTTTAGAAGCTGCAGTTGGGGACTTTGGTGGTTTATCTGGAAGGCTAGAAATGATATGATTTTTAATCAGATTAGATTTTCTGCCTCTTGGGTAATAGTTGAATTTCAGACGTCATTGTTCATCTGGTTAAAATATAGGAGTAGTTGTAAATCGTTACTTTGGTCAACCTGGTGTTGTAACCAATTATATGTACTCTCTTAAGTTGTAAGTTTTATTCTAGCTTCTTGCTAGTATCATTAATAAAATTTGGATTACTAGTCTAGGGTGATGGCCATGCCGAAGTTCTAGGCTAGTTATCCTTCTATTGCTGTTAAAAAAAACATAAATTCAATGGTGTATGATATAAAATTATTTCTTTTTTTTTCTATAATTTGGAAACTCACAAACGTGAGTTTATTCGTTTATTTTTTATTTCTTTTTTGTTATATTAAATAGGTATAAAATCTGTTTTCCAATAAAAAAGATGTATAATTGTATATTAGTTTTTATGAATTATAATATTCAATAATTTATAATTATTATTTTTATTATTATTTATCCCATATTTTTGTTTATTATTTAAATTATTCATACGATAATTACTCATTTTATAATTCTAATTAGTTTTATCCTATATTTCTGTTTAGTATTTAAATTTTTTACATACATAAAAATTGAATATTAATGGCTTTTATCTATAGAATATTTATTATGCGATCTTTATGGCTTTGTTTTATATATATTACTTGTGTTTTTTGTATTATTTAAACCTTATATGTATTATATTTTACTTATATGGTTATCGCGGTTATAACCCGGACACCCTCCGCGTATTACACTAGTATATATGGTTGCCGGTGAGTGTAACCGTCACCATAAAACTTGTATTTTCAGCCGTTAGATCATGCTAACAATTAATCTCGGCCGTATAAAGTCCTGAATTTAGATAGGCGTTGGATCAAACTCATGTGCAATCTGAGTCATTGATAATGTAAATAAAACTATTTCTATAACTACCTTAGTGGGGTAGTGGGGGTTTTAACGAGAGACCAATTAGAAAAACACAAATACAAGAAACGTAAGCGGAAGAAAGGAGGGGTTCTATGAAAAATTTTAGAAGTTCTTATAAATATTATATTTTAACTATTGTTAGTGTAATTTATTATAGAGTGTTTTACTATTTTCTTTTATAACTTTTGATATATTTTATTTATAATAAATATAATTATATATTTTTGATATAAATTTTATTATAATACGATATAGTTGGTATAAAACATACTTTTTATGTTTTTTGTAATAAACTTCGTTTTACTATTTTAATTAATTAATTTTTGTTAGTATATTATGATTATTGTGTACTTTTAAAATATGTTTTTATTTTACTTATATAGTTATTAGGGTTACACCTCGGACAATGTCCGGGTATTGCACTAATTTTTGTTCGGGACGAACCACACATTGCGGGTCCTCTGATAAACATAAACATCACACACACTCGATGACTCACGCTACTGTCTACATGAAATAATTAAAATTTTCCCGCTTAGAAAGCGCCGTCGTTAATATTTTACGCAGGAGCGTATACACCCACCGGATTCGGTCTTACGTTTCCAAATCTTTATCTCTAAATTGCAATTCTTTAGTAACAAATTCAAAATCAATCCTGATTTGTTTAAGAAATAAATTTCTGATTCTTTGACTGATTACAGTTATAGTAATAAATTCAAATTGATTCTGATTTGATGATTCTTTGATTGATTACACTTTTAATTCAATAATTTTGAATTTCTTCTCTTCATCTACGTTGATTTCATGTTTATGTCTCTGTTCTTCTTCATCTCAATCGGGATTTTTGTATGAATGTAGAAATTTCGTTGTAATTGGTTAACTAGGGCAACAATGACGTCCGAGATTAGTCGTATTGAAGAGGATGTTGACCTGCAACTCATAGATTTCTCGGAGGAAGACGATTACTTAATTGCGTTTCCTTTTCGTGATTCTCTTGAAGATTTTCGACTTTCAGGTGCACATCATCTACCCTTTGATCATCTTCAGTTTCGTTTGTGTGTGCCGCGTTAATTTCGCATTTTTGTTTATTGAATTGCTGAAGATATCGTTAGTTGGCTATTAATCTTCTTTCGCCTGTTTCTGTTTCGAACTTTCTTTTTTTAAACCCCGATTCGATTCGAAGATGATGGACATGTAATTCAAATGACTGGATCATACAATCATATACCTATATACGTGTCTATGTTTATAATTTAATGGATTATATACAAGGTTAACACCAGAAAATGCTTCCAAAATGTACATTTTTTATCAGTTTGACATTAATTTTAATAATATTGTTGGAACTGATGAATTTGGTAAAATGTTTGGGCAAATTTGTTGACTTAGTATGTTAGTCTTTTTCGGTGATCAACCCTCGACTTTACTTGATTTCTGATCTCAATTTATGAAGTTGGAGGAAAGCAAAAGGAGAAGGAAGTTCAGGACACTTTCAAAAAGAGTGGGGTCACCTATTTGAACTATGGCTTTTGTTCTTTTTCTTACCAAGTAATAATTGTGTTTGCAAAAATTTTGATATAACACTATAGTCTCTCTGTAAGATCGATTTTAGATTTGAAACTTTAAATGAAAACAAGAACCATTAGACTACTTTTTTTTTCCGAAGTCATATCATAAGTCTGATTATGTATGTTTTATGAGGAAACTTGTTTTGCAGTGACATTTGATAATGTGAATGAGCGGATTAATCATGTTCAATCCGAATCAGTAGAGCCAAGAAGACCAAGTTTCTTGCGTAAAAGCTTAGCTTGGGATAGTGCCTTCTTCACGAGTGCAGGTGATTGTTGATGTCTGTGAGTTTGTTTCCAATAGAGGTTTATTAATCACATATGTTCCCAAGGAAAAAGGCGAAAATCGGGTCCATAATCAAAACTGATATGTCTCAAATAACATGTGAAGCCCAAAATTCCCTATAAGCTTTACTCTGTCCATTCCAAGAGGAATGCAATGAACTTCCTTTAAAATTTGCAACATTCCGTCCTTAGAAATCCACAAACTTAGTTTTTTTCCTTACTGAAGGGTATTTTAAACAATAAACACTAGACAAATATTCGCATGTTTTCCTAAAGCTTTGTGCTCCGTGAAACTTTGCAGTTTCATTGGAGTGGAGTACTTCTAATGAAGTTCAATATAGAAAATTAGGTCATTGACCAAAATGTCAAGCTGGGTTTGTTTTACTAATATGATTGACCACTTCTTTCTGTGATTCATGTAAAAATGGTAAATTTCAGATCTTTTTTCGACTTATGCAGGTGTGTTAAATCCTGAGGAGTTGTTTATGATAAATAAAGGCTTCAAGAAAGCTGAAACCAGCCAACCATCTCCTGGAACTAACAAACGCATACGACCACGTCGAGTTGTTGGTAAGGACCAGACATCATCAGAGAATGATGGCTTCCAGCTAGGGACTTTGGAAGACGATCTTTTTGAAGATTTAAGGCCTAAGATCCACAAATTCAGCAAAAGATCAAATGATGCTACTTGCATCAGTAGTCCAGCATGCAACCAATCAAATTCATTCTGTAAGTAGGACTATCTCAATGTATACGAGCGAAAGATGATCTTTAGTTTAATCACCTTATTTCCCATATTCTTTGAAGAACTTATGTTGTAACTTTACTTATTTTCTTTTCAGCAAGCAAGAAAATGAATATTTGCCCTCAAAACAAGGTGTGTATGCTATTCACATTGCCATCGGTTGTTGTTCTCTTTTTAGTTTTCTAAATCTTCTTATAAAAACTAAATGAAATATTTTTCATCTTCAAAATATAAGGTTAAATCAGTTCGAGCTCCAAAGAACCAAAACCTTGATCTACAAGGACAAAAGAATTTGACAAAGAAGAGGATAAAGGTATAAATTTACTTTAACGACCATGTTTATTCTTTAATAAAGTAGTGGTAGCATCAGTTATTTTGTGATTTTTTTTATCAAATGGGCTCTCCTCAGGTGGGTTATGGATAATTTTTGTGCTAGATTGATCCAAAACACTTGGCATGCAAAGAAGTCAAGTCTTTTTCATGTAAATAGCATGTCAAGTGTTATTAGAAAGTTATATATATGAATAAGAATCTAACTCTTTTGTATAAAAGGTTTTATCAGGTTCTATGAATTCACAATACACATGTTTGACTACTTTCTTTTGACTATTTTTTAAATAACGTGTCAGAAATATAAATGACCTGTATGAACCAGTTTTATTCGAATGGGTCAAAATTGTCAACTCTAATTTGTATTACCTAAAATTTGTTATATAAAAAGTAAGATGATAGTATGTATTAACTAGATGAGTATTTTGATGCAATGAAACAGGACAATGTGTCAAGCCTGCCAAAGCTCATCTCATCTAGACATGCTAATAACACAGCTGTTGAAGGATCAGATACTGTGACAATTGAAAATAAAACCAGAAAGGGTGGAACAGGTATGGTTTAAATATACTAAATTAATGGTCATATATGTCTACTGAAATTTAAGTTCCCAATTATGACATACACCATACCCAATTTGTTGTATATTATGCAGCACCAGGTTTGACTGCGTCAAAGAGGTCTCGACGGGGAGACTTGTCTGGTATTCCTAAATCAACTTCTTTAACTTCTCCCTCATCTGAAAGGAAGTCAAAAGTTCATTACTCGTATGAATCATCTTCAAGTGCTTCATCTTCCAAGTCTATGATTAGAAGGAAAATTAATCCCAGAAACACGAAATTGATGCCTAATTCTCCTTCCTCGGTCCATTTTCTGTTGTCATCTACCTGTTCTTCTAGCACATCTCCTGCTAGCTCTATTGATGGGTGGTTCTCAGAATCGTTATCTTCAGATTCTGTTATTACTCATCAGAATCCTGGAATTAGTCTACCAACATCAGATTTTCAAAGTAAAAAATTTGAGGAAATAAAGTTCACTTGTCAAAATGCTACAAGATCTTCAATAGGAACTAGCCTGTTTTCTGGTGGACCAAAAAGAAAGATAAAATCTTCTGGTCTTCGAATGCCATCTCCAAAGATCGGATTCTTTGATGAGGTTACTGATTTCATTCTAGTTTCTTTTCATTAGATGTGCTAATTTCAACCCATTTACTTATTCGTAAATCAATTCATGGCAGTTCAAAGGGGGGTAGAACCGAATAATCATTTTCTATTAAAAAAGATAATTAGCGAAGTAATATACATTTTGTAATCATGTTTGATGCACTAAATATTTTTAGAAATATGGTCCATTTCCACATTTACTTTTTTATCTGATACACATTAGATGAACTTATAAGTACCTTTTCTTCTATACCTTTTACTGACAGGAGCCAGTCATTAAGGGACAGAGTCCTTTGCCTAATGAAAACAGGTTAAAGAAACTCCATTCATCTAATCATTCTCCTTCTGTTTCCACTGAGAATTTCCTAAAAGTTGGAAAAATTCTCAGCAGGGAACATGATGGTAGAAAATTTGGTGTGAGTTGTAGCAAGGTGAAGCAAGATCGGCCAATATTCAAAGAGATTTTAAAGAATAGAACGACCGTGAAGCAAAAGAGGCAGAAAGATGATATTGGTTCATCACAAAAGCTAGACGAAAGTGATCAAAAGGAGAATAGGTGTAGTTTTGAAGATCAAGTCAATGGTTTGAGCAAACACTTGGAGGACATTGATCTCAACAGGGATGTGGTAGAAGTCAAAGGTCAATGGATTCATCAACTGTCAAAGCAAGGTCAACTTACTCTTCCTGTAACGGCCGACCATACCACCCTTTGTTCAAGAACTCCCTTGGCTGAAAAATTATTCGGTAAGTAATATAGTTAATATAATGGTTGTTTTGAATCATTTTCATGAATTTGGTTCTTTTTGTGTTTGTTGTTTTCATATTTGGTGACTTTGAGCAAATAATGTCATGTTTTGCATAGTTTGAAGTCTCACAGAACATCTAGTTGATAGTATAAATTTTTTATTTTGGTAATCAGCTAAAATTAAATGTAGTTTCAGTATTAAATTGAAGAAAGATTGGAGTGGGAATGTAGTAACTTCTCAGTTGATTGGACTCAAGACCTAAAAAATTAAATGAACCAAAGCAACCTTTAATTACACATGGGGAAAATCATGTATTCCTCTGTTATTTTGATATTTTTGATGAATTATGTTATATTTTTATGAGAGGGTAAAAAAGTCATTTTAGCATTGTGAATGACAATTTTATGCATTGCACAACAAAGGACAATATAACATATTGCTATATGAAGTTGAAAATCAATGGAAATACAGAAACAAACATGCATACATATATAATGATCAAATCAGAAAAAAAAAACATACTTGAAATAAGATAATAGATACAAATTAAGATTAAGACATGTCGTAGCAGTGTCCTAAGACAAAAAAATTCTGGGTATGGATCTGTCTAGACGATACAACAATCTATTCGATAAGAGCTTGAATATAACGACTCAAAAATTGTCCCCATGATGAATCAAAGGAAAAACAAGGAACAAGATTAGAGTTTGTGTGTCATGAAGGCACTCAATGAAGAGGTATTTTGTAGGCTGTCAAATGACAATTTTTAAGTAAATTTAGGTTAGTTTGACCATTAATTATATGCATAATCAACTCTATAATCATTAGGCTAACACAATAATCTTGCCTCATGTGCTTAACCTAATACTTATCCAATTTGGTAAAGAAGGTGGGCCAAGCCTTATAAGGCAATCTCAATCTTGTTCTTCTTCCTATGTGATACAAGAACCTTTGTATGAAATTCCAACAATTATTTCATCCAAAAAGCTACAAGAATGTTTCAATTTTCCATATAAAAATTTATTGTGCAACCAAACCAAGATGAATAATTTGACATACTTTTTGTGTATGTCTTCAATTTAGAAGAAAAAAGTGCGTGAGAGAGAGAATGTATTGGTAATTTTTGTTTAGACTATCACACCTTTTTAAATTATTAATATTTCTAGATGAATAAGACTATAGAAACTGAATTGCATATTCACGAGTAGAAAGCCAAACTTCCACCTTGATCTATTCATCATACATATTCGACTATTTTGCACACACGTTGGAATGCATTTTCGCCCGTAACTTTAGATCTGATCGAACGATGAGGTTCACAATTGCCGATGTTATGCTTGGAGAAATCATTCAGCGACTACGTGAGAAGAAACTGACGAGGTACGGAGACTTCTAATTAGATCTGGAGGTGTTTTAAAGAATCCGTCGGCAATGGAGAAATCTCCGAGGTGGTTTTGAAGAAGTTGACGAGGTTCGGAGACGGGCGAGGTGGTGGTCGACATCCATCTTCACGCAGAGGGACGAGGGTGTTGGTAGGCATTGATCTTGACAAAGACTCACATTCGCCGGTTGTAGGGGCGGCGACTCTAACAGTAACAGCAAACTCTACACACAATCAGCTACAGGGTCGACTAAGATGAGACGAGGGAAGAAAATGGGACATTTAAACCACAGATTTCAGATCGGAAACCATGGTGATAGAGAAAAAACAATTATAGAGAGAAATGTTTTTTGAATGTATGCCATAGTAGAGAGAGTTTGGTTAATTTTGAAACTAGTTTCATAGGACAATTAACGTAATACCCTGAATTTTAGTACAAATTTAAACTTTTTAAAAACTAATTTTTAAATCATAGTTTATATATAAAGTCTTTTAACTGTCGTGAAAGCATCTAAAACTGATAGTAAGTCAAATTTCTCTTGAATATCTTAGCAAATTTGAGTACAACATTCAAACAACAACTTATAAAACATTTATCATTATAAGCTAAGCTTTTGGTGTTACATGAGTCAATCTTATCACCATTAATCAGACAAATAGGAAATCCAAGATTACCAGAAACTAATACAAGCCAAAGCAATGCCCAAGGCATCTATCCGTCTCACAAAGGCCACTAGTCTACCTACGGATACAAAACATTTTTTACACTGTGTTAGCTATAAAACATAGCTAGTGAGTACAACAAAAAATATTTATCTTTCAAAACCAAGTCATTATATTTCAAGAACACGAGTTTGGCAATAATTGCTATAAACAAAAGTACACGTAAGAGCACATAAAGATGTGGGCCAGTCCATTGAGCAACAACATCGACCAAAACCCAAATTCTTTCAAACCAAAACTTAAATGCAGCAACCATAAGCCTCAAAAATGTAAAACTTTAGGCGAATCCCACATTGGTCGTGGACAGGAGAGGTGCTAGGCTTATAAGTAAACTTTGGCCTTATTACATGACACAACGCGTTTTGGGGCCACAAGCATGACAGATTTCATGAGAACTCTGCAGTTAAGCATGCTTGGTCGGGAGCAATCCAGGGATGGGTGACCCTTAGGAAGTTCTCGTCCGGTCGCCAGAAACAAATCCAAATCCGTGAGCCAGTGGGGCAAAGTGGACAATTTTATGTCATAGTAAGGCGGGGTGTTACATATGGTATCAGAGCCAGGTTTCGGTCCTGGACCTGTGGGTTATAATTGTAATACCCATACCCAATTATTGTTATTATGGTTTGATGTTGGGAAATTAACGCGGTTAACATTATTACAATTGATAAAGAATTTATGAAGCTAGATTTAAGAAGGATAGTCATATGTTGAATGGAGTATTGCATATGTTTCTTTAACTCAGATTGGAATTTTAATTTAGGATTTGTAGTGCAAATTGTAATTAGATATTTATGTAGGAATCGCTAATTGAGGGCATATGAGAGTTACAAATTTGAATAGCAAATGTCATGTATGTATATAATTAAGCTCAAGCTTTAGAAAATAGAGTGTAATAATCAACTGGCCAACTGAGTATATGACTGTAAATTGGGTAAATAACAAGATGACAAATTATATTGGGCCTCAAGCACAAATCATTTGGTGAGGCAAAATCACTAACTTAAGGGCTGGGCTAATCAAACTTGGTTTATGGGCTGAAAATTGGCAAACTGTTTGTGGAGCCCAAATTGTAAATTGCATATGTTGAATGCAAGGATTTCATCATAATAAACAAGATGAGACTAGAATCGCAAAAATGAATATTTAGCAGCAAATCATAAATATATTGTTGGAGAGATAATTACTTCACTTCAATAATCAATTCTGTTTATTGAAATATATAGGATTTGATGATAACCACCATACATTCAGTATGACTTAGAAAGTATTCAAACATGTATTGTTTGAATCAGAAAAGAAGAATTTCACTAAGTATGGAACATCAGCTGAGGATCAGCCTCTCTACTAAGTATCAGTCAAAGGACATCAACTGAGGAGACCTAAGAAGAAAAGACCAAGTGTAGAAGACCATCAGCTGAGAAATTACAACTATCAGCTAAGCAAATATCTTTGATCAGCTAAGCACCTACAACCATCAGCTGAGTGAACAGATTGATCAGCTGAGCCCTCCTTGCATCAGTTGAGTAAGTTTTACAAAACACAAGTCTTTGTCTTACATAAGCTTATCTCTTTGAATGATCAGCTGTGCATACTTGATCAACTGATCATCTAGATAGATGAGCTTACATTCTTTTTGAGTATAACTGTTTGATCAGCTAAGCATCCCTATGATCAACTGAGCATTAGTTATCAACTGAATCCTTGTAAATTTCAACTGATCATCTCCTTAGGCTGAGTAATCTTATTTTGAGAACTTAGTATATTTTGTTAGCTGAGTTGAGCAAAATGTCATATCAGCTCACTGTTTCACTTTGTAATTTTCTTGAGTAAAAGGCAGAACATGTGTTGTTCTATTATGCCTTCAGATCTTTGTTTGTAAAAGTTTAAAGCACTTTTTAGCTCAAGTATGAGACAAAAAGGATTGATCTTATCCTCTGGAAAAGGAGAAAGATACTTTAGAAGATGAAGATCCCGAAGATTTGTTT